>JAHEWK010000059.1:0-28371 GCA_020740775.1 Ilyonectria destructans | reverse complement strand
GTTGCCCTGGAATGCGGGTTTGGTTGCAAGAAGTTGGACTGTATGCAGCATGAACGAGGGTCAACGCTACAGTTTGAGCTTTTGCATGCGACGTCTCAATTGAGGCGTTTTTGGTGGAAAGCTGGAGGAGGTCGAAGAAAGCAGCCGTGCGCGGGGTGCTAATAGCACTGTCGCCAGTCAGGCTGAGTCAGCAATTACGGACAATCCTACACGGCCATGACCAAGCCGCCTCGGAGCTCCGCTCGGCTAAAGCGTGAATTAACGCGGGGGCAAAACTCTTCAGCCGACTTTATCAGATCAGATTGATAAAGAAATCCCTTTTCACTTGCTGAGCCCCTCGATCGCCCCAGAACGCTCACCCTCAACCTTCGTAACTCCGAACCGCGTCTCCAGGCGCCAAAGCAGGCTCAAGCTCACGCGCTCAGCAGGCTCAGGCTCCGGCTAGCAAGCATGACCGACCGAAGTGAGACCCCGGAATCGGACGACGACCGACCCGGGTCGCGCAACAGCTCCGGCCAACCGCCCGCCCGCAAACGGCAGCGAGTCCGCCTGAGCTGCCTCGAATGCCGTCGCCGCAAGCTGTCGTGCGACCGGGGCTTCCCGTGCGAGCGCTGTATCAAGAGCGGCACGCCCGACCGGTGCAGCTACGAGTCCCGCAACGGCGAGGTCGTAAACGCCTCATCCGGCGTGCCTCCGCCCTTTGCCCAGCTGGACTCCCGCCGCTTCGGCGTCGACCCGGCCATCGGCCTGTCTCCGCGGGACCCCGAGTATGCGCGCCAGGATCATGATCGCATCCGCCGCCTCGAGCTGGAGATTGCCCAGCTCAAGACCCAGATGACCCGCCCTGGCGTCAACTTCGACGGGAGCACTGTCGCCGCCACCACCACCTCGCCCGTCACTCAGAAGGATGAAGCCAACCCAGGTGAGCCGGACGCTTCGGTCCGTGAGGTCCATGAGTCTATCGAGGCCACCAACATGTCCGGTGAGAAGGGCGAGCTGCGCTTCTTCCGTGGACGCGGCTTCCGCACTCGCTACTTCGGCCCGCACAACGCCAGCATGGCCTTTGTCGAGCTGACCGGACTGTGTCCCTTTATGAAGGAAACCGCCGACGAGTGGCTTCGCCCCGTCATCCTTCATGATCGCAAGGACCGCAAGCGGCGTCAGTATGACCGCGAGCAAATCTTTGAGAAGCAGGATGCCGACCTGGAAGATCTTCTCCCTACCAGGGAAGAAGCTGATGCTCTCATCAATGTCTACCTCGACCAGTTTGAGCAAGTCCACCGCATCGTTCACATCCCTACGTTCCGCAAGGAGTACGAGCAGTATTGGGACAACCCCGGCACCCCCAAGCGCTACGCAGCCTTCACAGCCCTCATCCTCTCCATGATGGCAGTGTCCAGCTGCGTCCACACCCACGACCATCTGAAGTTCGTCGGCATGATGTCTAATGCCCGCCACTGGGCTGAGAAGTGGATCAAAGCCTGCGACAAGTGGTCCCAGAAACAGAGCCAGAAGCACCGCCGACTCATTCATTACCAGGTCGCATGCCTGCTGTATCTTGGCAAGCGTGTTAACACCATCAAGAAGAAGCGATTCTGGACCGGGTCCGGCGCCCTTATCCAAGATGGCATCGCAGTTGGCCTACATCGCGAGCCAAGTCACATGGCCGCCAAGATCACCGTCTTCCACCAGGAGATGCGTCGGCGCATCTGGGCAACTGTCCAAGAATTCGACATGCAAGCGTCGTTCGACCATGGTCTGCCTACTCTTGTCAGCCAGCTTCACTACGATACCAATGCGCCACGCAACCTCGAGGATGATGACTTTGATGAAAGCACAACTGTCCTACCTCCATCCAAGCCGGCCAAGGAATATACCTTCTCGTCGTTCCAAAACCTAGCAAGGCAGAGTTTGCTGTTGCGTTTGGAACTCAGTCGGCTTCTCACGGGCCCTTTGTCGGAAATCGACTACGATCAAGTCATCCGGTACACGAATGACTTGACACAAGAAATCGACTCTCTTCCTTCCTGGGATACCAACACCACTAATACCAAGGGGACGAAGAACCCCATGATTGCCTACACATTGTTGCACGTCCAGCTCAGGCAGTACATCATTCCCCTCCACCAACCCTACCTTAAGCTACGCAAGCAGAACTCCAAGTACCAATACTCGGAGATCATCTACTATAATGCTGCTCGAGACGTCGTCCTTCTTCACGACAAACTCTACGATCAGGGCGTGCGTTCGCTGAATTTCCTCCGAGAGGACGCGCTTACCACCGCCATCAACCTCTGCAGTGTCACCATGCTGCAGCCGAGAGGCTCGACCAACATGATCATGATCAACTCCCACCACACCCTCAAGCTGATTGAGAAGTGTATTTCAATGAAGGAGGATCGTCTCCTCCGATGCGGCAACAATGAGCCGTGGGGATACTCCATCATGTGTGCCGCTCTCGGCCTACTCGAGGCCCACCTGGGCACCAAGGAGCCCGAAATCGCAAAGTCCACGTCGGCTGAGCGCTTCGTCAACCTTCACTACCGCCTTTTGGCGAACCAAGAACCACCAGTCGCTGGAGAACAGCAGGAGCCGGGAGCACCGATCAACTCGGTGGGTGCGCCGGCGATTGGGCCGACCCCTAATATACCCTTGCACGATCGGCCAAAGGTAATGAACCTCGAGTTCCAGGGCAGGGCGTTTCCTAATATTGGTATCCAGTCTGTGCCGCCGTTCGCATATAACCCGGCGATGCCCGCCGCTCCGATCGATCCCAACCAGGCCCCATGGCTCATGGCTGGAGGAGATCAGACTCAGCCATTTAACCTAGATCCAAGCCTCGAGCTTCTCGGATTGAATCTGAATGAGATCTGGGGCGAGTCTTGGGAGCTTGGCTAATCTGCATGAAGACATACATATTAATAGGAATGTGGATTCTGTAAGCGTCATGAAGGATATAGGACTACTGTGGTGTTTCTCTCTTTCTTTAGGGCGTTTTGGAGTGTTGAGGGATACCAGGTTACATCACGACTCAATCGCAACCACAGTCATAGAGTCTATGGCGGCTTGTGCCTTGGTTCTTCATTGTCTTTGAGAAGCAAAATCTATCTGTGGGTCTAAAAAAAAAAGGGTCGCCAACTGACATCGTGCTCCAGTGCCAGCCAGTCTAACCTCAAAATCCCCCCCCTTGTGCTGCAGCTAAAAGTTCCCCAACTCCACTGATGACCAGCATCTCCAAGGACCTTAACGTTCAAATCTCTTCCACTCCAGAATCTGATGCCTCCACCAGCTCCCGCTTGACGCATGACAAGATGGGATCTTCCTCGTATTGCTGACTTGTCTTGAGCTGGTAGATGTCGCGAGTGCAGTTGTGGACTTGGTGCCCAAGTGTCTCCAATGCTCTGAGCACACTGTCTCCACTCAACCCCGACGGGACGTTGAAAGTAGCGGCATTTCGGATGCGGGCCTGGTTGTCCTCTTCCAGGGCCGAGAGCCGTTGCTTGATATCCAGCATCTCTGCCAAAATTTGCCCGATATAGTTGTTGGCGGTGACGCTAGGCCGAGGGAGGTCTGCGATGCGCTTTCTGGTGCGCAGTTCGGATTCCTGGACTTGGGCGGCGACTTGGGCGGTCAATTCCTGTTTCAGCCGCAGAAACATCAAGCCCTGCTTGGCATCCTCGATCGGTGCAGCCCACTCTTCAGTGGGCTTGGCAGCTTCAGCGGGCTTGGCAACTTCAGTGGGCTTGGCAGCGTCCTTCGGCTTCACATTACCAGCCGTGACAACATCTGTGCTGCTCTGATTGGTTTCGTCGGCCTTGGTGCCAATCGTGTTGTCTCTCTGCTTTCTCAAGACATTGGGTTCTCGGACCAAGCTGGGGATGCTCTGCTCGGTTGCCTCATTGGCGGGTTCCTCCAAAACTGGGGGGTTGAGACCCTGGCAGGCCGTGTCTTGCTGCAAGTTCTTTTCACGGTCATCTGTGCCGGCGGATGACTCGGGAGGACTCAGGGCTTCGGGAGTCGGCTGGGCCACGACATATCGACGGCGTCGCTTAGTTCGGAGGAGGTTCGTTCTTTGCCCAAGCGAGCCTCCCTCGGTGACAAGTGCGTGATGGGGTCGCTTTCGTTCGTTTGTAAAAGCGATGGAGGGGGATGCACTGGAGGGTATCGCACTGGAGGGTGTCACACTGGATGGTGTCGCACTGGAGGGTGCCACACTAGAGGGTGTCGCAATGGAGGGTGTTGCAATGGACACTTTCGGAATTTTGTTTTCCAATTTGCTGGGCGTCATACCAGCAGGCGTCTGGGCAGACCAGATGTCGGTATCGGGGAAGATCGTCTCGACGGCTTTGATGAGTCGGTTGCGGTTCTCGAGACGATTCTTGCCGTAGATAGTACGGAATGCAATCCAGTATGCCCAGTTCCATCCTTCCTTGGTGACAACTCGCCAGACGACATGGTTACTCGTGATAGTTTGGCTTGAAGACGTAAATTTGATGAAGGAAAGGATCTTGGCGAATCTGGTCTTGGTGTGGTTGTCCCAGTTGTGGATGCCGTGGTTGAGGTAAATGCCCATGACATCGTTGATGGCTTTTTGGTCAAGTCCCTGATGGGAGAGGCTAATGGGAATCTCGAATTCGCGGCTGAGCGAGGCAACGGCATCGTTGATTGCCTCCGAGTAGGTGACGACGTTGGATTCTGCGATTGTCTTGGAGGGAGTGCCCGGGTTGACAGCAATGCTTGTCTCAGATGCGGTGCTGAACTCAGGTGGAGAGCTCGGCTTGGAGAGGATGCTTGACTCGACAGTCGAGGCTGCGTTGGCTGCAGCGCTCATCTTGGGAGTGCCACTGGCCCGGAGAGGACTGCTGGCCTTGGGCGCATCGGCGACGATGGAAGTATCGTCGGCTTTGGGAGTGCTGTTGGCCTTTGGAGTGTTGTTGGTCTTTGGGGTGCTGTTGGTCTTGGAAGGGATGTTGGTCTGGGGAGTGCTATCACCCTTGGGAGTGTTGTCGCCCTTGGGACCTTTTTCGGTCTTGCGAGTTTTGCGAATCTTGCGAGGAGTGCTTGGCTGGAGAGCATCTACGTTCTCCGAGGAGTATCTCGACTTGACGCCCCGCGAGGAGAGTCGTCTCGATGCACCCATCGTGACGAGGATTGATGAAAGATGGAAGGAGGTACAGATGATAAAGACTCCGTAGCGAGTCCGGATTCCTGCCGAGGGTGGCGCAGGAACTGGATGAGAGAGGAGTGGTGAAAGGGTGAAGGAAGGAAGGAGAAGCAATGGTGCGAGGTGAGGTGAGGTGACGTTGATATGCCTGAGGAAGCCTGCAGGCAACTGTCCGCGTTTGGGTGCTTGGGCGTGTTTGGCAGCTGGCAGTCGCCCGATGGGGAAATTTTGCAAACCTCGCGGTGAAGGGGCAGTGAGAAGGCAGTGAATGGTTGGATTTGCTCTGTTCTCAACCCAAAGTGAGAGCGGCCAAGGTGATTGTCGACCGATTCTGAGTCAAAACCTATTAGAGTGACACCCACTCACCCGCTCCGTGCTACGTACCTGCACGTAACTCGCAGGGCGGCCGTGTGACGACCCCGCGATGCTTGGGAGCAAACAGCAGTCTGCTGATCTATCAAGGTTCGGCTCTTTAATCGATTCCATTCTTCGCCAGTTGCCCAACATGGCAGCTCATTACTGGCGGTGGACGCAATAACTTCCATCAACACCCAAACAGAGAGTGTGCGAGCAAGAATCCGTAGAAATAACCCCACGTACTGTGTTCTAGTCAAGTGATCCGCACGCCTCGAGACGCGCCGTGATGTGCTTACGTGCTGACGGTTGACTCCGTCACAAGTATTCCTGTCCACCACTCCTTGCAACATGGCTGCATTGAACGGGGTACACCAGTCCTCGACTTTGTGATTCAAGACGAGACCGTAAAAATAAAATCTAACACATGGGGCCCCTTTTCAGAAAACCCGAGCACCCATTGTTCAAGGGTCTACACACCATCGATTTGGACAATATCACACTCCGAACGGACAACAACAATAAAAACAACAACAATAAAAACAACATCACATCAATATCGCGATTATGAACACCCGCACAGAGAGGGAAACCATATACCCTATAGAGGCAAGTACAACATCCAGTGTCCAAGGTGCCGTGTGAGGGTGCTCAATGGCCAACGGTGCCGCGTTTGCGGCGGAAGGGCGTGGGACCACAATCTGGGCATCAAGAACAGATTTCCCAATTCCCCAACACCAGAGCCAACTCCAGAGCCCACGAAGAAGTCTGAACCTACGCCCAAGGAGCCTGAACCTGAACCAAAGAAGTAGAAATTTGGGGGCTGATTTGTATCCGAATCAATGTACGTATTCTAATACCAGGCAGGGTCAGGAGTCAGTAGCTACGAACTTGAGCTGACAGTGGCGAGAGATGCAAAATGGCGGCAGAAGCAACCTGCACCCCAAATTATCATTAATTATCGATGGAGAGTTTCTTACCAAGCATTAAAAGACAATAGCTATTTAAATAAGAGTACTGCTATTCGCACACATCAAGCTCTTTCACTAAAGCCTCAGCTGGACTGGGTGCCTACTACATACAATTAAAGGGTGTACTAAACGTCTGTCTTTTCAATTAAATTAGACCTAAGAAAATAAAATAAATAATAATAGTATTTATTATTATTATTTTTATAAGAGATAAATCCTAAAAAGTAGTCCTCTAAAAACTTTACTTCCTAAACTGCTTTACTCAGACAATCGATAGTTATCAGTCGGATTGAGATGTGTGGTTATGTGCACAAATAACAATAGGTGTGCGTGTGAATAGTCATAGACCCTCGGCATCACTCATTTCTTGCCTCATCACTGACCCATCCATTGCCTGCATTCATTGACGATGGCTCTAATCTTGGCCTGCATCCATTCACTGAACCATAGCTCTGCGATCCATTCTCTCGCTGCTCAGTTGACTCCTCATCCTCGACAAGGCCGGCCGTCAATAACCCACGCGTGCTCTCATTCTCTGCCTGTTCTTGACGCCGACGTAGTGAAAAGCTCCACCAAGGTGCGCCCCATTTAGTCGCAAGAATGCCGATGATCTGGTTTTCAATGTTAGTCACTGTTTCCCGTGCTTAGTATGGCCTCCATACCTGCATCAGACTAACTGCAGCCAGTACTGCAACCATCCCCCCGGCTGTTGCCTTGGTAGCGCTCTTCCAAGGTCCTCGACAAGGAAGAGTTCGACCATAGGTCTTCGCGCATGTGCTTGGAGTCGTCCCAGGGAAGGGATACGCACGATCTCTCACAGAGTTGAGTCCGCAGCAGTCGAAAGTATCCTGAATGCCCCGGATGCCAGTGGCATCATGTGCGCGAAACATGGCCATCCATGTTGTGTCAAGTTTGCAGTCAAGAGTGGATGAGGACACCACGTCCTCGAACAACAGCGTCGCAAGGATCGTGGTCACGAGAGCTTGCAGGGTCTGGAGGATGAAGGGTGTGAGCTTGGCGAGGCGATTGGACGACGGTGAACTGCTGCGCAAGAGACGCTGGTGGAAAAGGGCATTGAAAAAGGCGCCGATTGGTAGTAATATGACCAAAATGGAGGTGACAGGCGATATTGGGAGGGAGAGAGACGTGCTGTGCAGGTGAACCAAACTGGACCAAGATATTGTCAGTGGGACGTAATTAGGGAGCGAGAAGGAAACCTACACAGCAACGACAACAAGCGCGATGCTGACCTAGAAATCGGTTAGCTTGGTATTCAAATCCATATTGTTGGGGTGACGTACCAGCAAGTAGACGACAGCCAGGTTGAGCATCGTGTGAGGCTTAAGGGTGAGCCTCCCGGATAGGGCGGAGTCAGGCAGTGAGTGAGGTAGTGGGACGAAGAGGGAAAATAAAGACCGAGGAAGGATGAGAAGAGGGGTGTACTCTCGCGCTTTTATGACGTTTGAATATTGTCAGTCGCGAATCAGGCTGCGTTGGAGTGGCTCGACTCTATTGGTTCATTGGTGTACACCGTGATGCGAGAAGCCGGCTGCGGGAGGCCGACCACAACAGACCAGGTTGCAATGTAACTCTTGACGCAGGATAACAAAGATATGCATTGGCCGCGCACGGTGTGGTAGCGGTCAATGAACATGTTGGCGGAGCTTGGTGCGCAACAACTCAACATCGAAAATTGCACAGTCTAGCTCGTTTTACCATGACGAGGATTGCGACGGGGATTCGGGCGATGAGAATGTCTCCCTTTGCGGCTGATAGTGTGAAAGAAGAGGCGTTGAAGACGTCCATGAGGGGAGACGGTCAAGTGTTCAGGGAAGAGACCCTTGAGAGGCTGTTAGAGGATAGAGGAGCGTGCAGACAGTACGGAAGAGACCTACCATGTAGACCCAGAAAAAGGGCTGTCATCGAGGGAACGGAGGTCTGAGGATGAAAATCATAGCTTCCCAAACCTGCGACTGGGTTGGGGGCGAAAGTTGAGGCCGAACTCAACGATCGAAGTGAGGAGTCGACGAAGGTTGAGGCCGAAGACAACGAGAAGGTGGTGAGGTGGTGAAAATCGTAGCTGACGCCGCGAAGATGAAAGAGAAAGAATCATGGCTAGAGCCATCGATCCCAGGAGGAGGTCATAACGAGGTTGACGTTGTAATCTCGAGGCCGAAGCCATGGGAGGTGAGGGTGGTGAAAAATCGTAGCTGACGCCGCGAGGATGAGAGAGGAAGAATCGTCGCCGAGGCGGCGAAGGGAGTGCAGCTTTTATGGGCAGCACCAGTGGCTGGCAGATGCTCGCAGCTGGCAAGAAGGGATGACTCCTCCCGGGTTTGCCAATCCGTAACTCAGCGTCTCCAAAGTGCAAGGTTAGCAAACAATCAAGAATTTCCAAACCCCCAATCATTCGTCACATTCTACGATACAAGATAGCAATAAAGACACGGGCGCGGGTGGCATACAGTTCCGGGCTCATCTTGGCAATCGCCCAACGTTCAGTTCATCACTATCGCTGATCCACTGATGTTCCAGTCCATCCCCATATGTTTCATACAAGTTGCAGAAGGCCAGAAGTTTTACAAAAGTTACATCATTTAAACATTATCATTATCTTATAACCAGTAGTATCCATCGCAGCACAAAAAGAAGCAAGAAATTACGACACTTTATCGTATGACGCGCGTTGTGTCGTCGTCTCTGTGAATGAGCTCATCCGACCATCATAGAATTACCCGTTTGCCCAGTCTGCAAACTTTTCATGCGCGCTGAGTTTTGCGGAGGGAGAAGTTGAGACGACCCATGGATTCAACACGGGCGAGGAGGCTGACAGTTCTCTGGCGTCCAGAAATGGTCTTGGCCTTAGAATCGCCTTTGACCAGGGACTTGCAAGGGACTTGCGAGGTGTCTCCGATGAAGAGGCATGCTGATCGTGGAAAAGTTGACAGCAAAATAGCTGAAACACTTTCCCGCATGCGGGCCGCATCATTCAGCACGACGAAGTCAGGCTTCCAATCCGTCTGGTTTGCAAGTTGACTGAGGGCGACAGGAGTGCCACAAACAACATCGCAAGCTTGCGCCGCAGCTTTAAGCAATTTTCGTGCTACACCGAGATGATTTTTGTGCTTGAGCTTGAACATCTCGGGGTCTCGCTGTCGCTGGATCATGGCATCGTGGTATTCCCGCCATTCGTCTTTGTCCTTGTGAGCGATAACCTTTGCGAGCGATGAAATTGTGCCAAAGCAGACAGACGGCGAGCGTGCTTCAAATGACTTGACGCGGTGCTGGTTAACATGAGCTGCAAGCTGCTTGTCTTGACTAGCCGCATACCCGACGCTGTCCATGTCGATCATTTTGGGAGGTGATGGGTCATCCACAAGAACATTAGATAGCTCGATCTGGTAAGGCAAAGCACGGCAGATTGTCTTGCCAGGGCATGCATCGTGCAACCGATGACGGCGTAATCAACCGAGTTGTTTTGAGCGGCAGTCCAGGCGACTACGGCTGTGCGTGAGTCTTGAGTGCTTGCCTCCTTTGCTTTAGCTGCGGCAAAAACACGAGCCCAGGCACTATTGGTGGGAACTTGAGTACTGGGACCTTGTCGACTGGGTTGTCTCTGCTTCGCGGCTTCGTGGGGTCTGCTAATGATAGCCTTCACGACGCCAATAGCAAAAGAGGTCTTTCCACTGCCTGGTCCTCCTGCGCCAAACAAAATGCCAAATGGAGCTTCTCCGAACGAAGTGATTGCGTCGTGTCTTTCGCCTTCGTAGCGGCCAGCGTCAAGATCATCTTGAAGTTGGGGGAACTCGGCTAGGAGGTTGCGATGTTGGATCTTGCCTTCGAACTTCAGCGAATACTTCCACCACTGTACTGCCAGAGTGATATCGAGAGGGTCTTTCATGTCGTTTAAATCCGTGACTGCATCACATTCCGCCTGGATCGATGTCATATTTGCAGCGTACCACAGATTGGAACCCAGGGTAGGATATGATGTGGTGGGTGATTCTTTATCGATACCAGGTCTGAAGATGCGCTGTAGGAACAAGTTCAAGGGCCCGACGATCTTGATGGAAGGAAGAGTGCACAAAATGGGAGGCCGTTTCATTCCGAAGGTCCAGTTGGGCTGTGTTGGGGTCTTGACTGAAAACATAGCAAGGTTGCTACCGGTTCTGGGGGGTAAGGGAACTCGCATAGCCATCCATGGTTCACCCGGGTCATTATCACCCCGCCCCGGGCGCATGAGACGGTTTGAGGCTACCCAGTTGCGGAGACGCTCAAACCAGACGATGTCGTCCTCGGTTTCCTCTTGCTTTAAGGAGTCGGCAAGAGTCATAGCAGTCGCGGCAAGCTGGGCATCGCGAGGCTTGTCGTAATGGGCAGTGACTGCCTCTCCAGAGGGTTCCCGCAACATAGAGAAGATGTAGGCACCAGCTGTATCGAGAAACCGGCTATGCTTGAGGTTGAGAAGATTGTTTTCCAGTTCATCTGCACGCAGCGGTATCCATAGTCCTTGTCCTTGTTCTTTCGGCGTTCTGAGCTTGGAATGCGTCTGCTGGAAAGTTGGAGGGTTGGATGTCGCGATAGGCAGCTGGATGGCTATGGGTATGTCAGCATCATGTCAGGGAAGAGAGCGTTCATAAGAGATACGTACTATTCAAGCCAGAGACTGACCAACTTTGACATCGAGGGTACATCGAGCATCCCTAGCCGCTAGGTGGACGATTTCGACAAAGGCTTTGCTGAGATGTGGGCAAGGGTGTTTTGGTAGACACTTAGGATTGATGGAGGGGATAAATAGAGATTATGCCGTTTTCGATGCCAACACAAAAACGGGTCCGCAGTCGCTGCGTGGGCCACGGCTACCCATAAAGGGCCCGCCGGTTTATACGTACCTAGGAACGTATGGCTGATTTCGAAGAGAGCTTCGTTTGGCTTGTGGTAGTGTTGAGAGTTGTCGAGACAGGGGGAAGGAGATTTGTCGAACAGGAGGGAAGGAGAGTTGTCGAGATAGGAGGGAAGGAGAGTTGTCGAGACAAAAGAGTTGTTGAGACGGGAGGGAAGGAGAGTTGTCGAGATAGGAGGAAAGGAGAGTTGTCGAGACAGTAGAGTTGTTGAGACAGGAGGGAAAGAGAGTTGTGGGGAATAAGTTATTGCCGTTTTCGATGCCAACACAAAAACGGGTCCGCAGTCGCTGCGTGGGCCACGGCTACCCATAAAGGGCCCGCCGGTTTATGCGTACCTAGGAACGCATGGCTGATTCCGAAGGAGATCTTCGTTTGGCTAGTGGAATTGGTGAGAGTTGTCGAGGTGGGAGAGAAGGATAGTTATCGAGCAGGAGGGAAAGAGAGTTGGGGAAAATAAGTTATTGCCGTTTTCGATGCCAACACAAAAACGGGTCCGCAGTCGCTGCGTGGGCCACGGCTACCCATAAAGGGCCCGCCGGTTTATGCGTAGGAACGCATGGCTGATTCCGAAGGAGAGCTTCGGTTGGCTTGGGGGGGTGGAGGAGTGTCAGTCCATAGACAGGCAGGGAGGTGGGAGGAAGGTTGAGGCCGAAGCCATCGAAGGTGAGGGTGGTGAAAAATCGACTGAAGAGGAGGAATCGTCGCCGAAGCAGCGAAGGAGTTACGTTTTGTTATCATACTTGGTACCTTAGGCAGCACCAGCGGCTGGCAGATGCTCGCAGCTGGCGAGAACCGATGGCCCTCCCGAACAGTCAAGAATTTTCAAAGAGTACTGCTATTCGCACACAGATACAAGTCCCTTTGGCTAAACCTCAGGCCAAACCTCAGGCTAAACCTCAGGCTAAACCTCAGGCCAAACCAATATACCTAATATGTGCATTGGAATTCTTAGACCTCACTTAGGCTTATATTTATTAACAAATCTAACTTAACAAAATACAATACAATACAATAAAACGTTATTAGAGAATAAATATAAAAAGTCAGTCTTATAAACTTATTAGGATGATAGATAATTACCAGCAGGATTGAGATATGCAGTTATGTGCGCAAGTAGCAATGGGTAGCAATGGGTGAGTGTGCGAATCAATCCTCTTTTCAAACGCCCAATCACCACTATGAATCATGGTGGAGATATCGTTAGGTTGAATGGCAGCAACGCCATGAGTCAACAGATCTTGTCGAGATCACTAGAAGGGTCGCGTCGGGATGCGGACATCTTCCTACTTGATTCGCATTCGCATCAATCAGACAGTACAAGTTTCCGTCGCAGGAGAGTAGCAAGGAATCACCTAGTATCATCGTCAAAACGTGGCACTCATTCTCTGGCAATCCAACGGAAACGTCTTCATTTCAATCACAAACACCTGCTCTGCAAAGTCTATGAAACCCCGTATCCATATCCAGGAACAGAAAACCCTCTTCCGCTCCATATGTTCGTTTGTCCTTACAGCCACCATCCGGCTGTTTTTTTACTTTCCGCCGTCCTCTCGCCCCATGATTCCGGGACGACCCAGGGCGTATCGTAATCTCCGTGCGCTCGCGTGTGTGTAGACGTGTAGGTATGTATGTAAAAAATAAAGTACGCACAAAAAAAGCCGCTCAGCCCTCCAACAAGTCAGATTAAAGATGTATGTCGCTGCGTAAAACCTCAAAAGAATGTGAGCAAGCAAGTGTCGCGGGCAAGACAAAAGACGCGTCTTGCCTTTCTAGCAACAACATGAGATGCCTGAACTTCGCACTCAGCCCACACGCTGCCGCTTAATACCACGATCAGGACTGCCATCAAACCCCAAGTCACCCCGAGGGATCTCTTCAGTCCCAGCAGGGCTTGGGGTATTGTTGCTGCCGCCTCCGCCAAGGTCCCGGTTAGGCTTCAGCGAGTTGTTGTCCGGGTCAGGGTCAAGGGTGAAGTTGAAGTCATTGCCATCCCCACCAAAGTGGCTGTCGTTCAGGAACGCGTTGCTATCAAAATACTGGTCGAGGTCCACCGGGGGAGGATCAAAGTACTCGGCGGTTTCACTCAAACCTGGGATATGTCCAGAGGGGCTAAGAGGCCCAAGCAACGAACCCAGCTCGCTGATCTTGGCATCCTGTTCGCTCTGCAAGCGTTGGAGCGTTTCCAAGTCGACCTGGTTCGAACCAATCTGGTGTAAAGAGGGTGGAGCCATGGGAGGTTGCATGATAGGTGAGAGCGATGGGGCAGTGTTGGTTTCAATCGGGGGTGGAGAAACCGAGGTCGAGGGCATGGGTGGTAAGTCCATAGAGGGGTTGGAAGTGACGGGCATAGGCCTGGATGAAGCGGACGAAGACTGGCCGGCCATGAAGTTGACGAGCTTGCTTCTCTGGTCGTGGTTTAAAGTGTTGGGTGCATTGGCCACGAGCTCAGCAGCCTCGGGGAGATCTAGTCCATGCGAGTTGGTTGCGTTGTGGTCGTTGATAATTTTCATCATCCGCTCGTGAGGATTTGCCTCCAACTCCTGACGAAGACTGGGTGAAGTCGTGTCTGTAGGGGATCCCTCAACAAGCTCTGTGACATGGCCCATCTCCGGGTTATGATGGTTGACGGGTTGGTACGAGCTGCTACCCACAGACGGGGTCCTCATTGATGGGGTTTGAGATTGAGCTTGCGATTGGGATCGATTGTTCTGGTTGGGGATTGGTGGAAGCAATCCGCGGGTCTTCTTGTGCGGGGTTCCAAACGAGGCCGCGTTTGGGTCCATCTGAGCTTGGATGAAATCTCCCAGGTCGATGACGCTGCTGTGTTGAGCAGACTGCTGCCCCTGGTTTGAGATCATGCTTGAGATGATGTCGCTGACGTTCTGCGTGTTTCCCTGGTCCTCCAATGTTTTCCTGAAAACATTGGCGAGGAAGTTGAGAATGGCATTGATCGAGTTCTGGTGTCGGTCGTGCTGGTTCTGGAACATAACAGCCTGGCTATACAGGTCGTTGTTGTTTCGCTGCAGGCGGTTGATGGCATTGAGAATCAATTTTTGTTGATCGCGCACCTTGGTCAGCTCTTCTCGAATGACAACCATCTCCTTCTTCGGCATTGGTTGAGAATCGGCGGCAGGAAGAGACCTCCCCGTCGGGATGTTGGAAGTGCCCAGCCCTTGACCGAGAACCTCTTCAGGTCCGACTTCTTCCTCGCTATCATTGTCTCCCTCACCGTTCTTGTTGCCCTTCTTGGCCTTGCTTCCGCCCTTGGGCTTGTTGATCAACCACAACAAGTTGGGGTGGCCTCGCCTGAAGTACGGGTTGGAATACTCGCTAGGGCTCTTGTTCTTGCGTTCACTCGCTCGCATGGAGTTATCAGACAGACCCACGCGCTTGTGGAACCCGTACATATTGAGTTGCCTGACGAATGACGCATAGTTGTTGTGCTTAAACAGCTCTGGAATCAAAGTCTTGGCGAACTCATCTTCATCGAGAACGATAAAAGAGTCGCCTTTCTCCGACCATCTGATCAAGTCTTCATTCTTGCGCTCCTCGAGAAAACTATACCAGTTAGTGTGTACATAAGACAGGCCCATCGTGGAGCTTACCTGCTGAGTTTCTGCACAAATGGAGGAATCTGTTTGCGCTTCGCTTGGGACTCTCTCTTGGCCTTGGAGGCCATCTCCTCCAGCAGCTCAAGATTCTCCTGTTCAGTCAGAGTCTCGGTGGGGTTCTGCTGGAGAAGAGAGTTCTCGTCTCCGACAAAGTTGCCCCACGGGTCAGCGGACGCATCAAAATTTGGGCGTGGGTTAGTCGGCACGAGAGCCCGGTTTGTCTGTCGCCGGGCGATGGAGTTGGTTGCATTCGGAACCGCTTGGGGATACTGCGGCTGAGCCGGGACTAGACCGTACGAGTTGCCGACGTGCGCATTCCCATCGACAAAGCCAGTCCCATCACCCATACCGTTCCATCGCAGCATCTGGTCCGCCGCTCCGGCTCCCGACCCATACGGTTGCTGCATCTGCTGCTGGATCGGCACTATCGGTGCCGCACCTGGAGCTCCTCGTTTCCTGGGATTTGGTGCCGACATAGGTAACGAGCTGTGTGAACCAGAGTTCGAGCTTGGTGGGAGTTGTGAGGTGTGATTGAAAGTGGGCAGGCCCGTTATCGATGCCTGGTATCACGGTGTCGGATTTGCTGCCTCGCGAATATTCCGGCGTCAGAATCGAGGCAGGGCGCAAATTTCACCTCGGTAGGCGCAGAAGTCGGGTCGGTGAGAAGGTGCTCCAGCGGTCCGGTTCGGAAAATGGATGTCGATCGCGTCGTCTAGCGGCGGATTGTCGGGTAGTAGCAAGTGAGCCTCGGGGAGTAGGAATCTCGTTCGCGGGTGAAGATGGCGCTCAGAAATAGTTCTGCGGGCGTGCGAGGTCAACGTCGGCAGACTATTGCTGTTAAGCTACAAGTGAGGCTGAAGAAGGCTTCGTTCGGCGGAGTAGAGCGAGGTGGGTTCGTGGAGGAAGCAAGAGCCAGGTGAAAGAAGTCGCGGGCGCAATAAATCCAAGGCAGAAGGGTCTGCGATGCGGCTTTATTGCAAGGAAGGCGTAAAATCGGTGATGCGTAAACGCAACCCGGCGTCGTTCGGTGGTGCGCGAACAGGCTGAGCGCGCTGGGCGTGCTCGGTAGGCTTAATCGGGGGTGCCTGGGGGCGTCTCGATTAGGTGTGAAATGAGTCGTCGGACGAAGGACCCATTCTGGTGCACACAATAATGCGGAGAAAGTGATGCGCAAACCAGAGATCACAGGAGCAGGCGCCAGTGAAATCGGTCGAAATGGTGATGATAGACTCGGAGTTGGCGGTCGCAGAGGCTGGAGAGGGTCCGTCCAAAGCATTTGGGGCGGGCGACGATCAATTGTCAAATCCTGACTGGCCAATCAGAACCCATGGTGACACACGAAGCCAGGTTCATTTCACGTGACGATAAGATAGCGCCTTCTCGCGTCGTTATCAAGCCCAAGTTACGGTACATGGCCATGCAGATCGGTGGGTATTAAGCAATTGTGAACTTAGTTCCTGCCCCTAGAACCTCGTAACTCTACTTGGGGGCTTGTTTTGTTCTTCTTCTCCCAGATAAGGTACTCAAGGATCTTCTTGGTCTTGGTAGGTTTATTCTCTCACCCACTTTACATGCTCGTTGTTCTTCAACAAAGCATTGTGTTGGCGCCGGGTATGCATGCATGGCAGGGTGGGGACTGTATCAGAACAATGTTGCTTCTAGACTCAAAATAGGTCAGGCCAGGGCGCCATCAATACAACGGCTGCATGTGCGCAATGGAATACGGTTACATTTGCTGGGTATCGCAGCTTCTTCCTATCCTCATTACATCGCTCACCAAGGACAATACTATACAGTCCCTACAATACAGACAATCACTCAACAGCTAGCAACTAGAGCTAGCCCTATTTTGCGCCTCTTCCAGCAAGCGATGCAGCTCGAGCCATCTGAGCATTCTTTGCTTGGTCTCGGGCTTGGTCCCACGCCCTCCCCGACTTGCCTTGCCGAGCATCCCTTTCAGCTCGCTTCTCCTCCTTGAGCGTCCGTGCCTTCTCGCGCGGATCGATGACCACCAGCTCCTCTTCAGCCTTCTTTCGGTTTTTGAGATCCTTGCCTAGTTTATCCGCCGCGAAGCTAAGAGAGTGTGACATCCAGCCCTCGTCGTCGCTCTCTTCATTGCCTTGTTTGTCCCACGAAGTGCAACTCTGGCAATTGGCGATGAAATGTAAATCGCAAAGGGCAGCCTCGTCATCCGCGCCTGGAGCACCGTCATCCTCTTCCTGTTCCTGACGCGAGGAGGTCGTGGTGTCTTTTTCCGGTGGGGCCTTTTCCAGCTTCGACTGGAACGCTTTTAACATGCGAAGAGTCCTCTGCTCATCGCTGGCCGTGGCGTTGTTGGTGCCAGGTCGCCGTTTACGGGCTTTCATCGAGGTTTCGGGTATCATCGACTCAAGGGCTGTTTTCTTTTTCTCCTCGACTGGCTGCTCGGTGTGAATCGTCCGCCTCATGGACGCTTTCAGGGCCGCAATCTCTTCGTTGGCTCGTTCCAATGCAGTCTTCTTAGGCGCCTCCGGTTCAGGCGACAACTCTTCCTCGTATCGACGGGCGGGGCCAGGTTTCTTCTCTGGTTGAGATTTTCGCACTGCCCCCTGTTCATCCCGGTCCTCTTCTCGCTCTGGGGTCACGCTCCTGGGACGGGGCTCCTTTTTCTTCTTTTGTTTGGCGGGCTTGTCCTTGGGCTGCGCATCTCCTTCTGGGTCTTCCATTACAAGCCTCGTGTCAAACTTGGCCTTCTTGAAGACCGGTACGTCCTCGTCTCCTTCTTCATCCCCAAAGCTCAGTAGTTGCTTTCCTCCCTTTCGCTTCTTCTTCTTGTCTTTCCCCGCGGACACCTTGCTAGGCGCCTGCGCAGCGACTCTCGTCCGCTTCTTCATGTCCTCAAAAGGATTAACCAGAATCTCGATCCTTTCGATCTTGACGGTGTAAGTGGGTCGTTCCGTCGCACTGTCAACCTCCGACTCGCCAATTTTTGCCAAGTTGTAGATAGTGTCGCCTGCGATGCGACCGAACATGGTGTTCTTGCCGTTCAGCTCCTCAGTCTTGTCAAGGGTGAAGAAGAACTGGCTGCCGTTGGTATTAGGGCGCGACTCGTTGGCCATTCCCAACAGACCGCGGCGATTGAACTTGAGTCGCGAGTGGAACTCATCCTTGAAGTTGATTCCCGTCGGCCCTGCATTCTTTCCCAGGCGCTGGTCCATCGGCCATGGATCCAAGTCGTCGCTGAACGCCCCTCCATCGTAGATTGACTCTCCGCCGTTGCCTGTAGCGGTAGGGTCGCCACCTTGTAGAATGAACCCAGGCACTAGCCGGTGGAATATGGTGTTGTCGTAGTAGCCATCGAGAGCTAGTTGCAAGAAGTTTCGGCATGTTAACGGGGTTTGCTTCGCGAAGAGTTCGACCGAGAGTTCGCCCTGCGTTGTGTGCAGAATCGCAGACGCCGTAGGCTGAGGCTCGAGATTATAGATCGCAGACATTTCGAGATTGAGGAGCCGCGTGTTTTCGGGGCCTGGATTCCGTGGCTGTGGTACGGACGTAGGAGCGCTTTGTCGCTAAGAGGTGTTGTTGATGGATCGAAGTGGCAAGGCTGTAGCTTGGAGGCGTGCATGGGCGGTCCACCCTTATCGATAAGGTCACCCCAGCATCATCATACCTTTGCGACGACCAGCTCAAGGTATGCTTGGTTGTCAGTCAATATTGGCCTTGCCACACATCTTCATTTTTTGTAATTATCCATGGTTGCACATCAGGTAAGTTGTGTAAATAATTGTCAATGGCCGAAATCTCAAAAGCCCGAAATCAAGAACAAATTACTACCCTTGATGCAATCCTGCACCATGAGACCAGCCAGCGCCGATGGTGCTATGTATTTTTGAACGCCAAGGCATGGAAAGCCATCTACACCAGGCAGCTCATGGCTTCAAGGACGGCACAAATCGCACATGCAAACTCAACAGAGTGCTTTGCGGTCTTCTTATCTCCCCCCTGGTGGCTTAGGGCAGCACCTGAAGAACTGGCCTCCTCTGGCTTCACATTGCTGACGACGGAGGCAGGCGTCTTTGAATATAACTTTTCAAGGAGCTCGTGACGGCGGCGCTCTATACCTCCGTCGGTCTTCGATTTTCATGAGAATCTCAAGAAACTTCCAGGAGCTCTCCGCTGTTGTGGCTCGGAGTGCGGTGGCCCCGAAATGTCCATGCCATGACAGAAACATAACTATACCTGCATTTCCCACGCATCATAGCCTAATTACAGCTAATAGTGTGCATAGGTATCTTGCGAGTGTCGTGATTAACAATTTCGCGTTTGATCACAGTCACATGTACGTTTGCCATCTGGGCATGTTTGAAACCCTGAAGGCAACCCTTCACATCACACACACACGCGCGCGCTCGCTTTTATTTGCCCCTGGTGGGTAGTGTGCGACCACTCGATGCTTTTTCAACTGACCGTCATTGCACGAGAGCAATCACCGACGCGGGAAGCCCACCTCGACTCTGCCACGATATCAAAACAACATGGAACGTACCAACCTGGTTGAGCACAGTTTCTTCAATGGACCCATCAGCCGAACCTTGCCTCCCGCGCAGCCGACGTCGCCGTTAGTATATCAGAAACCATCCAACTTGACGCTCAGAGAAACCCCTCCCCAAGCCTACCCACCAACGATGCAGCCGACATGTGGGGTGGGATTCCAGACCTACAAGCCACCATATTCGACGACATCCGCGACGACAAAGCCGGGTCTTCGTTCCTTGACCATCTTGACAACTCTTGACAACAATAACTGGGTCTCTGCACATCACCATCGGCCAACTGCCTCGCGCTCCAGAGCTACTAGGGCTGTACTTCAACAGCTCCAGGGTGGCCCGACGCAACATCTTCTACATCCAGGGCCTCGTCGCCATCTACTCAGACTACCGCAAGAGCTACGACACCACCGGCAAATCCCGTCCCGTCTAGCGATTCCTCCCTCCATGCCTCAGCAAAGCTTTAGTGATCTATGCGTAGTTGATATGGTCGTTTGCGCAGGCGGTTTACTAGTGTCCATACAAGGTTGACAATACCGATCCATGTGTGCAATTAGAGGTACACATAAAGGCTATAGGCTAGAAGCCTAAGTTTCTTACTTTATTAATAAAATAAAATAAGCATCTTTATGAGGAGGTCTAAAGGCTAAGAATTAATGTTGCTAAGCGTATTGCCCTATACCACAAAATTAGGCGCGGTATTGGTGGTACCCTTCAGCATTGGAGCACATCCTGCAAACAGCAATGCTCCTTTCAAACAGCTTGACCAAACGGCAAACATCTTACAGTTGTCAACAACTGGCAAACCATTCCCCCCCACTAACCCTTAATGTTCCCTCATCCCTCCCCTTTTTTCCCCCTCTCTTCCTACCACATCACACTCATTCTCACTTCGATCGCCACCACTATATATTACTCCATGACTTGACATTCGGCAATATCCACGCCAAAGACATTGGTCCCCTCGTCCCGACGATGCCGGATTTTATAGTATCTGGCGCCTTTCGTTAGTACTTCGTCCTTCCGCGTATGGCATCTCTGATAAGTTTCCCGACCAGGCCCAGAAATGCCCTGTTATCCGACGCGAAATGCCACAGATTGCCTTGACAACTGATGTAATCCGTGTCGTTACGAATGGGTTGGCCAAGCAGCCCAGACTCGCGTGCGACGAGGCTGACGAGGCCACGGAACAAGAACAGCAGGACGACGATGCAGATGGACTGGAGAACAACCTTCCTAGCCTCAAGCCTACCCGGTTTGTCGAGAAAGCTGCAGCCTGCATCTTTATATGTTACGGGAGTCGTCTTGGACCCTGTCATCACCATCATCCTCACTCACCTTAGTAGGTCTTGACTTCTACCATTCATGATTACATGCACTGACCCTTGCATAGAACTTCCGTATCCACTACGAACCCGTCGAAGATACGTCTGATACTTCGGTCAGAGATATCGCTCGATACGACGATGATAATGGCGAGCTTGTTGACGATACCTCATTTGGCATGAACAGGCTGAAATCTGCTGAAACTGGCTGGATTTTCGCTTTAGTTGACGTCAACGGAAGCATTCTCCCGGGTTTTGCGAACGAAACTGTTTCCCGTCTTGGTATGGGGCCCTTCCACGGACTTCATGTTCGAATCAACATCTCGCTTGGACGCTACGTCGAACCAGACCTGAATTTGCGCTTCTTCGTCCGACACGCCTCCGATATGGTCAAGTTCCATGAACTCAGCCTTTCCTTGCGCCGTATCGTGGACAGGGTCCAACTGGACGATGTTGACACTCATGATCAAAATGCTCTTGCTGCTTTATACAAGCATCATGAGCTCAGCATGGATGGTCTCCATTCCTCGTCGACTGTTCCCGATTTCTTTGCCGACTCTCTGGTCACATCTGAAGCAGAGGAAAATAACAATGGACATCCTGCTGATTTGATTCAAAAAATTGCCTCCACAGTTCAAAGGCTCCGCTTCGATTTCGACTGGGTCGACATCTTGTCAATTCCCTCTACAGCTGGCATGGAACCAGAGCAGCCAGAGGACCTGCGTACCGTTGTCGATGCAGTCAAAGGAGCCCTTGAACTCCAGAACCTGACTACTTTCACTCTTTGGCTGTTTCCCGACGATTCCTCTCACGACGTCTGGTGGGATGCCTTATCCAATTTGTTCAGCTACACTCAGCCTTGCACCGACCTTCTTCGCAATGTTCGCGACAATTCTGATGACTTGGCATTTGGCAGCATTCGCCCTGAGGATATTGTCTGTTGAAGGAAGTCCACGGCCTCATGCAATGGCTATGGTCTCAGGTCACACAGATCGAGAAACTCAAGCAGATAATTAATAAGACTAAACATAAAGACATAAAAATATTGTCCTTAGGTCTTATAAATAAGCTACTTTATGTAAAGCCCCTTAGGGTTTATTAGGAAAATATTGATTTGTCGCACTCGAACAATTTGGAGACATGGATAGGTCACATACAAATGCATCAAAACACCGTCCACGTTGAATCTATTCATGGGTATGTAAAAACTCCAGACACACTGCCGTGTCGTCCCATCCCCCCTCAACAAGTTCAATCTTATAAAGCCAAATAATTTATTCCGACTTCAATCTCGTGAAATATAACTCCTACAGCAAACCATCTGTCTCTAACGATTCGCTATAGCCGCCCTGCATCCTATGCAGGAAGAGCTGCTGCAAATCAAGCCACTTCATTTGTTGTTTGCATCTATCCACAGGGGCTGCAAGCACTCTGGCTATTGCCTGGCGGGAGCGGCCGCTCCGGGCAGGTGGGCTGCGAGCTTCGCGCTGCAGGTGTCGTACAGAGCCTCATTCGTCATGCAATCCAATACCCGTTCGCCTCCGTCGAAGTGGTGGGCGAGGACCAGCCGTCAAGCTGTGCTGGGTGAAGGCGTAGACGGGATGCTTGGGTCGCCTACAGATGAGCACGGTGTCTGCAATCTCGCCGTCGAGGTTCCGACCGGCGCGGCCAAACTGGTGGACGAGATGATGCTCGGAACAATCTCCCAATTCCTCAAAGTAGGTATCGGAGGCGACCACAAGAGAAGTGTCGCTGCGGCGAGGGGGGTGAGTGCCAACGAGATACAGCCTCGTAGGGCAGCATGAGAAACAGCATCGAGAAGGCTTGAGTCTCGTAGGAGAGTAGCAGCATTCCAGTGCTGATGGGCTCTCTGCGCAGGCTTGCGATTGTCCGTATTGTTGGCGGGAGGAACTTCATGTTCGGGTGTGGTGGAATCGTCAGGGGGGGAGGATTGGAATCCTTGAGTGTACTTCCAGCCTTGTCGACTGCGCGACTCACAGACCTCTGATACTCATGAAGCTATGCATAGGTTAGCAATAAACTCGAGATGCAGCGGTAGGAAACACATACCCATTCAGGCGTAAGACGCACGACGGCAACAAACTTCGTCGACTCGCTGATATCCTGCTTTCCGAGAGAGAGAGATGCAGGCCCTTCGCTATTTCTTTGAGGTTCAGGTGGAAATCGATAACGTCCTGAGCATGAAGATGTACAAGGCGATCTTTGAGCTGGGCGTACTCTTCATCTGTGAGGGATCGGTGTTTCCACTCAAGACCATCGATTGGGAACTTGATAAGAAGGGAGTGCTTAGATGTAGGCAGCAGAGCACCCTGAGGCGAGTCATACCACATCGCGTAGCTTTTGTCGGAGGAGCGAGGGAATGTGATCCGAAGTCCAATGAATGCCTAACTCCAACAAAGGCCAACTGGACAGGGGACTCGGGGGAAATGTCTATGCCGATTCGAGTCTTTTCCAAGTCATCTGGGGGAAAGAGAGCGCAGTTCCGATTGGCATTTTTGACGGGGTTTCGAGGGGCAACTGCAAGGAAGAAATCTTCCTGTTCCCCATAATTAGCGCCAGGCCAAGTCGTAAACGGATTGTAGGGTGGAGTGTCAGAGAGATATTCGGAATCAGATTCAGAACCAGGCTCAGAAACAGGCCCAGATGCAGGCTTGGGACCAGGCGCGGGCACAACTTCTTCGGCGACCTTGAGTGCAGCCTTGAGTAAAGCAACCAAAGCTTCTGGAGACATGGCGTCAGAGCCGTTGGCGGCGCGAGTCTGGCGCAGCAAATCTGCGGGATCCATGACTCTGAACGTGCTCAATGACAGTAGGGGGTGTCAGGAGGAGTGGGTGTGTGGGGATGACTGATAGAACGGGCTGGCGAAAGCCGGCTTCCTGGACTGCTCGTAGGGCTTGGTGGCAGCCAGCGCGTTGACTGGGTTGGCAAAGGATGTGCCCACCCATATCTCAGTTGACTCCTGCACGTCAAAGACGTAAACCGCCGACGTTGGTTTCCGAACACCAGAGACGGCTGCCAACTACTTCCTCGTCGACACGGCGAGAGAGCTTGGGGCTTCGTTGAAGATCTTCATTTCGCCGAGGACCGAAGAAGTCGTGCTCCTCACGGTCGTCTCTCATCAGGTTAACCGGGGCGAACTGAGTGTTGTCACCCACAAAGATGTGTGGCGTACGAGGGCATTTGGTCAAGGAGATGAATGACTGAGCTTCCGTAAATCGACCGGCCTCGCCCACGATTAGCAATGTGAAATCCAGATCGTGAACGTGATTCATCAGCTGCGCGAAGGCAACTGGAGTCGCACAGATAGCGTCGCAGGACTTTGCTGCGGTGCTGAGGAGCTTACGAGCTGCATCCATGTTCTTTGCCCTGTTTACCTCATACTCATCAGGAGCACGCTTCAGCTCATCTTGCCCTCGGAGATAATCAGTCCATGTCTCGCGATCACCCTCAGCCAGAGCCTTTGCAAGGTTATTCAAAGTCGAGGGGATAAGCGAGGCAGCATGCAGTTAGTGCTGGCCGACATTGAAGGTGTTGATGTGTGCGATCAACTGCTTCTCTGCCTCATTTGCTCGGCCAATGTCAGGGTCAAATGACGCGAGGTCTCTTGGCAAGGTAGTGAGAGCGCGAAGTTCCGCTTCCCAAGGCATCACGATCATGTTGACCGAACTGTCGATAAAGCTGAGGATAGTCAGTCCAAGTTTCGTATCGGGGATGGAGGTAACATACAGTTGGCCGACAGGGGACAGATTCCTTCATTTTGGAGTGCCAAGAGTGTTTGTTCAAGTCCAGAGAGCTCTTTTATATAATACTGTTCGGCGGCCTGGTTTTGAACAATGTCTGCTTCATGTTACCCAACAAGGTCTGCCGTGTGTGTGTTGTCGTGGTCGATGGGCGAGTCGCTCGCCTGATTTCCTTGAGTGCGTCTGGTTGTACGTACTTATGGGGTTTTCCAAATCATCTTCTTGCCTTGTCCGTTTTGCGCTGTTGGATAAAGGCTGCGGAGTCGGTGGCTGGTTTGTCGACGACGATTGGATCGCCATCATCCGTTGCATCATATTGATGGCGCAGTTGTCGCACCTGGCCTCGTTGGGCAAGCAGTCGGTTCTTTGTTCGCCGTCGAGGTAGCTGGCGAGGGCGCGTCGGCGGCGCCCCTTGTCCGTGAACTTGTTGATTGGAAAACCGGGTTGCCTTCAAATGAGAATGGCATCGACTGCCTCACCATTGAAATTGCGGCCTGCAGGGCCAGAGAGGAGAAAGAGAGAGTGTGAGGTCTTGTCGAGTGATATATATACCAACGACTCTGTCGCCAGCTTTAAACCTGAGACTGTGTCGAGAGAGACTTTGTCGGGTTATAATGCAAAGTGTGAGAGGAATAAAATGGGAAAAGTGTGAGGGGAAGGAAACGGGAGAAGTCTGAGACGAACGAAACGGGAAAAGTGCGAAAAGAGCAAACGAAACACAACGAGCAAACAGAAATCCCCGCGTCTAAGGTAGCAAACAGTCACAATTGTTGCAGAAGAGGGACTTAACTGAAGCGTATTCTTTGACGCAAATAAGAATGATTCTATCCACGGTCGTCAGTAGTTTAGAAAACAACGTTTTTACAATCCTTAGTTTTAGGATTTATCCCCTCATAATAAAAAAGTTTTTATTTATTAGATAAAGTCTGGTAAGAAATGTAGGCTTAGGGTCTAAGAATGTACTCTTCAATAGTCTGCCTGCGGTTGACATGAGGGGACTTTGCGCATAGCAATACTCTTCTACTTTTCTGATGATGTTACCTGAAGAACACAGGCAACAAACGAAGAAGTGATTCCATAGCGCATGTGCTGCCACCTGTTGACAGCTGGCACATGGCGCCTCCGTCTTCGCCCCCGGTGGCGACCTCAACACCAATAACAAACCACCTCATCATGAGCATCGCACAGCTCTCCCCAAACTCGCCACAAACGCACTTCTTCATACTCCCTTCTCTCTCGACAACACCTTCTACGCTCCCCCAGATATCCAAACTCCATGACTCAACCGGTACCACAACTACCCGCCACTACTCCCTACCCTCCCTACCTCTACCAACCAATCTTATGACGTACTATACCAAACAACCCACCGAGCCAGTTAAAGCTCCAGACGACCACAGACTCAAGCGTCGCTCGCGTCCTGGGTCTGGATGGCTTGCCGGCCTCACTGCTGATGATGTGAAGCGCCTAAATTTTGACAATTTCACATTTGACAACGCCGTCGCGCCCGAATACCCGACCCCAGCAGCCATCTCCTTTGTGTCGGATGCTCATCGCACAGTATCCCTCCTGAGCGGCATAGTCGAGGAAGTCGAGATGCTCCGCAAACACACCGACGAGCTTTTTGAAACGACCTTGCCTGCAGTCGTTGTTGACAACCCTGCTACAATCTGGAAAGAGACCGACAGGGATGAAACAATCTATGGCATCAAGGCAGACATACATCGCCATCGCGGGTGATGTTCCCAGACTCTCCTGGTACACCCCAACACCAATTCTTCCTAGTCTCGTGCAAAGACATCGCCCGATAAGTTATATCCCTGGGATCGGCGACAAGTGCAGCTTCTACGTCACGTCACCCGTTGAGAGACGCGAACCCCCAGCCGGCCCGATTACAGACGTTGACGCGTTGACGTGTTGGAGTCCATCACAAACAAACGCTTGGTGGATATCGCTATAGCTCCCGATCGTACATTAGGTACTGTTGAGAACCCCCTCGACAAGATGCAATTTGACGAGGCCTTTAAGATATTTTGCCGCTATCTTCCCCTATATTCACACTCCACTTGATTCCGTCAAGGCCGACAACACGGACAGCCCGCTTCCGGTGCTGCGCTCGCTCTCGTGCATAACACTTGCCCATAACCTTGCAATATCCGCTGGGTAGGATCTGACCTTAAGGGTCACCTTTTAGAATGAGCTCTGACATCCGCGGTGTCAAAGCCCTGACAGAGGATGATCTTGATGAAGCCAGGTCAGCCCGACGTGTCTACCTACCTCCAGGCACCACATCCGATGTCGCGCTCTTCTCAGTGTGGACCTCATCCAAGAGAGTCTGGCCTTCAGAGTTCCACCTTTGGCCCCCGGGTTCGAGACCACACCGGCGAAAGGAACTCTGAATACCTTCCTCCACAGGCGCAACTCCTGATGACGCAAGAAGTTCAACATTGTCCTTGAACTGCATTCTGCTCTCGCCACATCCATCACAGCCACGAGACTGATTCATGCGGAGTCACGCCCAATGCACCTTGTGCACTAGCTGCGAGGCCTCCGCTGCCCATGCTACCAGAAACTGCCCCCTTGCAGACGAATATCCCTTCCTGGATGTCTACTCTGATGAGAATAGGCCCGACGATGGTATCGAACGTGACCCCTTGGGCTATAGCAACCGACGTAGCGGCTAGCACCGCCGGTAAAAGAGCCAGGTTTTGCCGGTCGCAGTAGAAGAGAGGCCATTAGAGCTAGGCATGGCGGATGGCAATGAAGCCACAGGAGTTTGGGGGGCTTTTAGGGACTGGTTTATGCCTTGGTTTTGACGGATATCCGTGGCCTATCACTTCTTGTTAGATTTTGTTTCAAAATGAAAACCCATTTACACACACGCTTCTTTGCATGCTACGGTGAGGACGTAGGGGTTCACGGATAGATAGACTAACAAGTACCAGAGTAAGTCGAAGGCTTTAAAGACTGCATGAGATCAACCGCACCATAAACAGCCTCTCTCTTTTTGACGACACCCACACTAAGGCTGAGAAGCAAGGTATTCTCCCGGATTTCAGTGGACATCTCGGTGGACCCGGTCGGTAGCCACCACCCACCTCGACCCGATGGGGCGCGGTCTGGTTCCATTGGGAAGGTGTCCTTGGGGCAATAACATATATGAATCGATTTCTGGTCCTTGCGACTACTGCACTCCAGTGCCAAGCACATCGGGGCTACGGTGCAGAGTGAGCACCCGCGAGAGTAACCTCAACTACCACAGCAGCTACAGCCTAGAAACCTTAGTCTGTCTGCGTAAACTGTTAACCTTTAAATGGACTGAGTATATAGTCTGTATTATTAATCCCATTTGTTATGGGCTCGAGGCCACGGAATATAAAGAAATAAAATATAAAAAATATAAATATAATATAAAATAAAAGAAAATAAATAGAAAAGAAAAGAGAAATAAAGAGAAATATAAATATAAAATAAAGATAAATATAAATAGAAATATAAATATAAATATAAAGATAAATATAAATATAAATATAAATATAAAGATAATATAAAGATAAATATAAATATAAAAAAAAAAAAAAATAAAATATAAATATAAAATAAATATAATATAAATATAAATATAAATATAATAATATTTTTACAATTCTTTTTAAAAAAAATTAAAACTTTCTAATAAATAACTAACTAGCTACCTTAAAAGTCTCCAAATACCTCAATATTATAATATTTAAGCCTGCATCGAGTTACAAGCT
>JAHEWK010000058.1:0-28379 GCA_020740775.1 Ilyonectria destructans | reverse complement strand
GTTGCCCTGGAATGCGGGTTTGGTTGCAAGAAGTTGGACTGTATGCAGCATGAACGAGGGTCAACGCTACAGTTTGAGCTTTTGCATGCGACGTCTCAATTGAGGCGTTTTTGGTGGAAAGCTGGAGGAGGTCGAAGAAAGCAGCCGTGCGCGGGGTGCTAATAGCACTGTCGCCAGTCAGGCTGAGTCAGCAATTACGGACAATCCTACACGGCCATGACCAAGCCGCCTCGGAGCTCCGCTCGGCTAAAGCGTGAATTAACGCGGGGGCAAAACTCTTCAGCCGACTTTATCAGATCAGATTGATAAAGAAATCCCTTTTCACTTGCTGAGCCCCTCGATCGCCCCAGAACGCTCACCCTCAACCTTCGTAACTCCGAACCGCGTCTCCAGGCGCCAAAGCAGGCTCAAGCTCACGCGCTCAGCAGGCTCAGGCTCCGGCTAGCAAGCATGACCGACCGAAGTGAGACCCCGGAATCGGACGACGACCGACCCGGGTCGCGCAACAGCTCCGGCCAACCGCCCGCCCGCAAACGGCAGCGAGTCCGCCTGAGCTGCCTCGAATGCCGTCGCCGCAAGCTGTCGTGCGACCGGGGCTTCCCGTGCGAGCGCTGTATCAAGAGCGGCACGCCCGACCGGTGCAGCTACGAGTCCCGCAACGGCGAGGTCGTAAACGCCTCATCCGGCGTGCCTCCGCCCTTTGCCCAGCTGGACTCCCGCCGCTTCGGCGTCGACCCGGCCATCGGCCTGTCTCCGCGGGACCCCGAGTATGCGCGCCAGGATCATGATCGCATCCGCCGCCTCGAGCTGGAGATTGCCCAGCTCAAGACCCAGATGACCCGCCCTGGCGTCAACTTCGACGGGAGCACTGTCGCCGCCACCACCACCTCGCCCGTCACTCAGAAGGATGAAGCCAACCCAGGTGAGCCGGACGCTTCGGTCCGTGAGGTCCATGAGTCTATCGAGGCCACCAACATGTCCGGTGAGAAGGGCGAGCTGCGCTTCTTCCGTGGACGCGGCTTCCGCACTCGCTACTTCGGCCCGCACAACGCCAGCATGGCCTTTGTCGAGCTGACCGGACTGTGTCCCTTTATGAAGGAAACCGCCGACGAGTGGCTTCGCCCCGTCATCCTTCATGATCGCAAGGACCGCAAGCGGCGTCAGTATGACCGCGAGCAAATCTTTGAGAAGCAGGATGCCGACCTGGAAGATCTTCTCCCTACCAGGGAAGAAGCTGATGCTCTCATCAATGTCTACCTCGACCAGTTTGAGCAAGTCCACCGCATCGTTCACATCCCTACGTTCCGCAAGGAGTACGAGCAGTATTGGGACAACCCCGGCACCCCCAAGCGCTACGCAGCCTTCACAGCCCTCATCCTCTCCATGATGGCAGTGTCCAGCTGCGTCCACACCCACGACCATCTGAAGTTCGTCGGCATGATGTCTAATGCCCGCCACTGGGCTGAGAAGTGGATCAAAGCCTGCGACAAGTGGTCCCAGAAACAGAGCCAGAAGCACCGCCGACTCATTCATTACCAGGTCGCATGCCTGCTGTATCTTGGCAAGCGTGTTAACACCATCAAGAAGAAGCGATTCTGGACCGGGTCCGGCGCCCTTATCCAAGATGGCATCGCAGTTGGCCTACATCGCGAGCCAAGTCACATGGCCGCCAAGATCACCGTCTTCCACCAGGAGATGCGTCGGCGCATCTGGGCAACTGTCCAAGAATTCGACATGCAAGCGTCGTTCGACCATGGTCTGCCTACTCTTGTCAGCCAGCTTCACTACGATACCAATGCGCCACGCAACCTCGAGGATGATGACTTTGATGAAAGCACAACTGTCCTACCTCCCATCCAAGCCGGCCAAGGAATATACCTTCTCGTCGTTCCAAAACCTAGCAAGGCAGAGTTTGCTGTTGCGTTTGGAACTCAGTCGGCTTCTCACGGGCCCTTTGTCGGAAATCGACTACGATCAAGTCATCCGGTACACGAATGACTTGACACAAGAAATCGACTCTCTTCCTTCCTGGGATACCAACACCACTAATACCAAGGGGACGAAGAACCCCATGATTGCCTACACATTGTTGCACGTCCAGCTCAGGCAGTACATCATTCCCCTCCACCAACCCTACCTTAAGCTACGCAAGCAGAACTCCAAGTACCAATACTCGGAGATCATCTACTATAATGCTGCTCGAGACGTCGTCCTTCTTCACGACAAACTCTACGATCAGGGCGTGCGTTCGCTGAATTTCCTCCGAGAGGACGCGCTTACCACCGCCATCAACCTCTGCAGTGTCACCATGCTGCAGCCGAGAGGCTCGACCAACATGATCATGATCAACTCCCACCACACCCTCAAGCTGATTGAGAAGTGTATTTCAATGAAGGAGGATCGTCTCCTCCGATGCGGCAACAATGAGCCGTGGGGATACTCCATCATGTGTGCCGCTCTCGGCCTACTCGAGGCCCACCTGGGCACCAAGGAGCCCGAAATCGCAAAGTCCACGTCGGCTGAGCGCTTCGTCAACCTTCACTACCGCCTTTTGGCGAACCAAGAACCACCAGTCGCTGGAGAACAGCAGGAGCCGGGAGCACCGATCAACTCGGTGGGTGCGCCGGCGATTGGGCCGACCCCTAATATACCCTTGCACGATCGGCCAAAGGTAATGAACCTCGAGTTCCAGGGCAGGGCGTTTCCTAATATTGGTATCCAGTCTGTGCCGCCGTTCGCATATAACCCGGCGATGCCCGCCGCTCCGATCGATCCCAACCAGGCCCCATGGCTCATGGCTGGAGGAGATCAGACTCAGCCATTTAACCTAGATCCAAGCCTCGAGCTTCTCGGATTGAATCTGAATGAGATCTGGGGCGAGTCTTGGGAGCTTGGCTAATCTGCATGAAGACATACATATTAATAGGAATGTGGATTCTGTAAGCGTCATGAAGGATATAGGACTACTGTGGTGTTTCTCTCTTTCTTTAGGGCGTTTTGGAGTGTTGAGGGATACCAGGTTACATCACGACTCAATCGCAACCACAGTCATAGAGTCTATGGCGGCTTGTGCCTTGGTTCTTCATTGTCTTTGAGAAGCAAAATCTATCTGTGGGTCTAAAAAAAAAAAGGGTCGCCAACTGACATCGTGCTCCAGTGCCAGCCAGTCTAACCTCAAAATCCCCCCCCTTGTGCTGCAGCTAAAAGTTCCCCAACTCCACTGATGACCAGCATCTCCAAGGACCTTAACGTTCAAATCTCTTCCACTCCAGAATCTGATGCCTCCACCAGCTCCCGCTTGACGCATGACAAGATGGGATCTTCCTCGTATTGCTGACTTGTCTTGAGCTGGTAGATGTCGCGAGTGCAGTTGTGGACTTGGTGCCCAAGTGTCTCCAATGCTCTGAGCACACTGTCTCCACTCAACCCCGACGGGACGTTGAAAGTAGCGGCATTTCGGATGCGGGCCTGGTTGTCCTCTTCCAGGGCCGAGAGCCGTTGCTTGATATCCAGCATCTCTGCCAAAATTTGCCCGATATAGTTGTTGGCGGTGACGCTAGGCCGAGGGAGGTCTGCGATGCGCTTTCTGGTGCGCAGTTCGGATTCCTGGACTTGGGCGGCGACTTGGGCGGTCAATTCCTGTTTCAGCCGCAGAAACATCAAGCCCTGCTTGGCATCCTCGATCGGTGCAGCCCACTCTTCAGTGGGCTTGGCAGCTTCAGCGGGCTTGGCAACTTCAGTGGGCTTGGCAGCGTCCTTCGGCTTCACATTACCAGCCGTGACAACATCTGTGCTGCTCTGATTGGTTTCGTCGGCCTTGGTGCCAATCGTGTTGTCTCTCTGCTTTCTCAAGACATTGGGTTCTCGGACCAAGCTGGGGATGCTCTGCTCGGTTGCCTCATTGGCGGGTTCCTCCAAAACTGGGGGGTTGAGACCCTGGCAGGCCGTGTCTTGCTGCAAGTTCTTTTCACGGTCATCTGTGCCGGCGGATGACTCGGGAGGACTCAGGGCTTCGGGAGTCGGCTGGGCCACGACATATCGACGGCGTCGCTTAGTTCGGAGGTTCGTTCTTTGCCCAAGCGAGCCTCCCTCGGTGACAAGTGCGTGATGGGGTCGCTTTCGTTCGTTTGTAAAAGCGATGGAGGGGGATGCACTGGAGGGTATCGCACTGGAGGGTGTCACACTGGATGGTGTCGCACTGGAGGGTGCCACACTAGAGGGTGTCGCAATGGAGGGTGTTGCAATGGACACTTTCGGAATTTTGTTTTCCAATTTGCTGGGCGTCATACCAGCAGGCGTCTGGGCAGACCAGATGTCGGTATCGGGGAAGATCGTCTCGACGGCTTTGATGAGTCGGTTGCGGTTCTCGAGACGATTCTTGCCGTAGATAGTACGGAATGCAATCCAGTATGCCCAGTTCCATCCTTCCTTGGTGACAACTCGCCAGACGACATGGTTACTCGTGATAGTTTGGCTTGAAGACGTAAATTTGATGAAGGAAAGGATCTTGGCGAATCTGGTCTTGGTGTGGTTGTCCCAGTTGTGGATGCCGTGGTTGAGGTAAATGCCCATGACATCGTTGATGGCTTTTTGGTCAAGTCCCTGATGGGAGAGGCTAATGGGAATCTCGAATTCGCGGCTGAGCGAGGCAACGGCATCGTTGATTGCCTCCGAGTAGGTGACGACGTTGGATTCTGCGATTGTCTTGGAGGGAGTGCCCGGGTTGACAGCAATGCTTGTCTCAGATGCGGTGCTGAACTCAGGTGGAGAGCTCGGCTTGGAGAGGATGCTTGACTCGACAGTCGAGGCTGCGTTGGCTGCAGCGCTCATCTTGGGAGTGCCACTGGCCCGGAGAGGACTGCTGGCCTTGGGCGCATCGGCGACGATGGAAGTATCGTCGGCTTTGGGAGTGCTGTTGGCCTTTGGAGTGTTGTTGGTCTTTGGGGTGCTGTTGGTCTTGGAAGGGATGTTGGTCTGGGGAGTGCTATCACCCTTGGGAGTGTTGTCGCCCTTGGGACCTTTTTCGGTCTTGCGAGTTTTGCGAATCTTGCGAGGAGTGCTTGGCTGGAGAGCATCTACGTTCTCCGAGGAGTATCTCGACTTGACGCCCCGCGAGGAGAGTCGTCTCGATGCACCCATCGTGACGAGGATTGATGAAAGATGGAAGGAGGTACAGATGATAAAGACTCCGTAGCGAGTCCGGATTCCTGCCGAGGGTGGCGCAGGAACTGGATGAGAGAGGAGTGGTGAAAGGGTGAAGGAAGGAAGGAGAAGCAATGGTGCGAGGTGAGGTGAGGTGACGTTGATATGCCTGAGGAAGCCTGCAGGCAACTGTCCGCGTTTGGGTGCTTGGGCGTGTTTGGCAGCTGGCAGTCGCCCGATGGGGAAATTTTGCAAACCTCGCGGTGAAGGGGCAGTGAGAAGGCAGTGAATGGTTGGATTTGCTCTGTTCTCAACCCAAAGTGAGAGCGGCCAAGGTGATTGTCGACCGATTCTGAGTCAAAACCTATTAGAGTGACACCCACTCACCCGCTCCGTGCTACGTACCTGCACGTAACTCGCAGGGCGGCCGTGTGACGACCCCGCGATGCTTGGGAGCAAACAGCAGTCTGCTGATCTATCAAGGTTCGGCTCTTTAATCGATTCCATTCTTCGCCAGTTGCCCAACATGGCAGCTCATTACTGGCGGTGGACGCAATAACTTCCATCAACACCCAAACAGAGAGTGTGCGAGCAAGAATCCGTAGAAATAACCCCACGTACTGTGTTCTAGTCAAGTGATCCGCACGCCTCGAGACGCGCCGTGATGTGCTTACGTGCTGACGGTTGACTCCGTCACAAGTATTCCTGTCCACCACTCCTTGCAACATGGCTGCATTGAACGGGGTACACCAGTCCTCGACTTTGTGATTCAAGACGAGACCGTAAAAATAAAATCTAACACATGGGGCCCCTTTTCAGAAAACCCGAGCACCCATTGTTCAAGGGTCTACACACCATCGATTTGGACAATATCACACTCCGAACGGACAACAACAATAAAAACAACAACAATAAAAACAACATCACATCAATATCGCGATTATGAACACCCGCACAGAGCAGGGAAACCATATACCCTATAGAGGCAAGTACAACATCCAGTGTCCAAGGTGCCGTGTGAGGGTGCTCAATGGCCAACGGTGCCGCGTTTGCGGCGGAAGGGCGTGGGACCACAATCTGGGCATCAAGAACAGATTTCCCAATTCCCCAACACCAGAGCCAACTCCAGAGCCCACGAAGAAGTCTGAACCTACGCCCAAGGAGCCTGAACCTGAACCAAAGAAGTAGAAATTTGGGGGCTGATTTGTATCCGAATCAATGTACGTATTCTAATACCAGGCAGGGTCAGGAGTCAGTAGCTACGAACTTGAGCTGACAGTGGCGAGAGATGCAAAATGGCGGCAGAAGCAACCTGCACCCCAAATTATCATTAATTATCGATGGAGAGTTTCTTACCAAGCATTAAAAGACAATAGCTATTTAAATAAGAGTACTGCTATTCGCACACATCAAGCTCTTTCACTAAAGCCTCAGCTGGACTGGGTGCCTACTATACATACAATTAAAGGGTGTACTAAACGTCTGTCTTTTCAATTAAATTAGACCTAAGAAAATAAAATAAATAATAATAGTATTTATTATTATTATTTTTATAAGAGATAAATCCTAAAAAGTAGTCCTCTAAAAACTTTACTTCCTAAACTGCTTTACTCAGACAATCGATAGTTATCAGTCGGATTGAGATGTGTGGTTATGTGCACAAATAACAATAGGTGTGCGTGTGAATAGTCATAGACCCTCGGCATCACTCATTTCTTGCCTCATCACTGACCCATCCATTGCCTGCATTCATTGACGATGGCTCTAATCTTGGCCTGCATCCATTCACTGAACCATAGCTCTGCGATCCATTCTCTCGCTGCTCAGTTGACTCCTCATCCTCGACAAGGCCGGCCGTCAATAACCCACGCGTGCTCTCATTCTCTGCCTGTTCTTGACGCCGACGTAGTGAAAAGCTCCACCAAGGTGCGCCCCATTTAGTCGCAAGAATGCCGATGATCTGGTTTTCAATGTTAGTCACTGTTTCCCGTGCTTAGTATGGCCTCCATACCTGCATCAGACTAACTGCAGCCAGTACTGCAACCATCCCCCCGGCTGTTGCCTTGGTAGCGCTCTTCCAAGGTCCTCGACAAGGAAGAGTTCGACCATAGGTCTTCGCGCATGTGCTTGGAGTCGTCCCAGGGAAGGGATACGCACGATCTCTCACAGAGTTGAGTCCGCAGCAGTCGAAAGTATCCTGAATGCCCCGGATGCCAGTGGCATCATGTGCGCGAAACATGGCCATCCATGTTGTGTCAAGTTTGCAGTCAAGAGTGGATGAGGACACCACGTCCTCGAACAACAGCGTCGCAAGGATCGTGGTCACGAGAGCTTGCAGGGTCTGGAGGATGAAGGGTGTGAGCTTGGCGAGGCGATTGGACGACGGTGAACTGCTGCGCAAGAGACGCTGGTGGAAAAGGGCATTGAAAAAGGCGCCGATTGGTAGTAATATGACCAAAATGGAGGTGACAGGCGATATTGGGAGGGAGAGAGACGTGCTGTGCAGGTGAACCAAACTGGACCAAGATATTGTCAGTGGGACGTAATTAGGGAGCGAGAAGGAAACCTACACAGCAACGACAACAAGCGCGATGCTGACCTAGAAATCGGTTAGCTTGGTATTCAAATCCATATTGTTGGGGTGACGTACCAGCAAGTAGACGACAGCCAGGTTGAGCATCGTGTGAGGCTTAAGGGTGAGCCTCCCGGATAGGGCGGAGTCAGGCAGTGAGTGAGGTAGTGGGACGAAGAGGGAAAATAAAGACCGAGGAAGGATGAGAAGAGGGGTGTACTCTCGCGCTTTTATGACGTTTGAATATTGTCAGTCGCGAATCAGGCTGCGTTGGAGTGGCTCGACTCTATTGGTTCATTGGTGTACACCGTGATGCGAGAAGCCGGCTGCGGGAGGCCGACCACAACAGACCAGGTTGCAATGTAACTCTTGACGCAGGATAACAAAGATATGCATTGGCCGCGCACGGTGTGGTAGCGGTCAATGAACATGTTGGCGGAGCTTGGTGCGCAACAACTCAACATCGAAAATTGCACAGTCTAGCTCGTTTTACCATGACGAGGATTGCGACGGGGATTCGGGCGATGAGAATGTCTCCCTTTGCGGCTGATAGTGTGAAAGAAGAGGCGTTGAAGACGTCCATGAGGGGAGACGGTCAAGTGTTCAGGGAAGAGACCCTTGAGAGGCTGTTAGAGGAGCGTGCAGACAGTACGGAAGAGACCTACCATGTAGACCCAGAAAAAGGGCTGTCATCGAGGGAACGGAGGTCTGAGGATGAAAATCATAGCTTCCCAAACCTGCGACTGGGTTGGGGGCGAAAGTTGAGGCCGAACTCAACGATCGAAGTGAGGAGTCGACGAAGGTTGAGGCCGAAGACAACGAGAAGGTGAGGTGGTGAAAATCGTAGCTGACGCCGCGAAGATGAAAGAGAAAGAATCATGGCTAGAGCCATCGATCCCAGGAGGAGGTCATAACGAGGTTGACGTTGTAATCTCGAGGCCGAAGCCATGGGAGGTGAGGGTGGTGAAAAATCGTAGCTGACGCCGCGAGGATGAGAGAGGAAGAATCGTCGCCGAGGCGGCGAAGGGAGTGCAGCTTTTATGGGCAGCACCAGTGGCTGGCAGATGCTCGCAGCTGGCAAGAAGGGATGACTCCTCCCGGGTTTGCCAATCCGTAACTCAGCGTCTCCAAAGTGCAAGGTTAGCAAACAATCAAGAATTTCCAAACCCCCAATCATTCGTCACATTCTACGATACAAGATAGCAATAAAGACACGGGCGCGGGTGGCATACAGTTCCGGGCTCATCTTGGCAATCGCCCAACGTTCAGTTCATCACTATCGCTGATCCACTGATGTTCCAGTCCATCCCCATATGTTTCATACAAGTTGCAGAAGGCCAGAAGTTTTACAAAAGTTACATCATTTAAACATTATCATTATCTTATAACCAGTAGTATCCATCGCAGCACAAAAAGAAGCAAGAAATTACGACACTTTATCGTATGACGCGCGTTGTGTCGTCGTCTCTGTGAATGAGCTCATCCGACCATCATAGAATTACCCGTTTGCCCAGTCTGCAAACTTTTCATGCGCGCTGAGTTTTGCGGAGGGAGAAGTTGAGACGACCCATGGATTCAACACGGGCGAGGAGGCTGACAGTTCTCTGGCGTCCAGAAATGGTCTTGGCCTTAGAATCGCCTTTGACCAGGGACTTGCAAGGGACTTGCGAGGTGTCTCCGATGAAGAGGCATGCTGATCGTGGAAAAGTTGACAGCAAAATAGCTGAAACACTTTCCCGCATGCGGGCCGCATCATTCAGCACGACGAAGTCAGGCTTCCAATCCGTCTGGTTTGCAAGTTGACTGAGGGCGACAGGAGTGCCACAAACAACATCGCAAGCTTGCGCCGCAGCTTTAAGCAATTTTCGTGCTACACCGAGATGATATTTGTGCTTGAGCTTGAACATCTCGGGGTCTCGCTGTCGCTGGATCATGGCATCGTGGTATTCCCGCCATTCGTCTTTGTCCTTGTGAGCGATAACCTTTGCGAGCGATGAAATTGTGCCAAAGCAGACAGACGGCGAGCGTGCTTCAAATGACTTGACGCGGTGCTGGTTAACATGAGCTGCAAGCTGCTTGTCTTGACTAGCCGCATACCCGACGCTGTCCATGTCGATCATTTTGGGAGGTGATGGGTCATCCACAAGAACATTAGATAGCTCGATCTGGTAAGGCAAAGCACGGCAGATTGTCTTGCCAGGGCATGCATCGTGCAACCGATGAACGGCGTAATCAACCGAGTTGTTTTGAGCGGCAGTCCAGGCGACTACGGCTGTGCGTGAGTCTTGAGTGCTTGCCTCCTTTGCTTTAGCTGCGGCAAAAACACGAGCCCAGGCACTATTGGTGGGAACTTGAGTACTGGGACCTTGTCGACTGGGTTGTCTCTGCTTCGCGGCTTCGTGGGGTCTGCTAATGATAGCCTTCACGACGCCAATAGCAAAAGAGGTCTTTCCACTGCCTGGTCCTCCTGCGCCAAACAAAATGCCAAATGGAGCTTCTCCGAACGAAGTGATTGCGTCGTGTCTTTCGCCTTCGTAGCGGCCAGCGTCAAGATCATCTTGAAGTTGGGGGAACTCGGCTAGGAGGTTGCGATGTTGGATCTTGCCTTCGAACTTCAGCGAATACTTCCACCACTGTACTGCCAGAGTGATATCGAGAGGGTCTTTCATGTCGTTTAAATCCGTGACTGCATCACATTCCGCCTGGATCGATGTCATATTTGCAGCGTACCACAGATTGGAACCCAGGGTAGGATATGATGTGGTGGGTGATTCTTTATCGATACCAGGTCTGAAGATGCGCTGTAGGAACAAGTTCAAGGGCCCGACGATCTTGATGGAAGGAAGAGTGCACAAAATGGGAGGCCGTTTCATTCCGAAGGTCCAGTTGGGCTGTGTTGGGGTCTTGACTGAAAACATAGCAAGGTTGCTACCGGTTCTGGGGGGTAAGGGAACTCGCATAGCCATCCATGGTTCACCCGGGTCATTATCACCCCGCCCCGGGCGCATGAGACGGTTTGAGGCTACCCAGTTGCGGAGACGCTCAAACCAGACGATGTCGTCCTCGGTTTCCTCTTGCTTTAAGGAGTCGGCAAGAGTCATAGCAGTCGCGGCAAGCTGGGCATCGCGAGGCTTGTCGTAATGGGCAGTGACTGCCTCTCCAGAGGGTTCCCGCAACATAGAGAAGATGTAGGCACCAGCTGTATCGAGAAACCGGCTATGCTTGAGGTTGAGAAGATTGTTTTCCAGTTCATCTGCACGCAGCGGTATCCATAGTCCTTGTCCTTGTTCTTTCGGCGTTCTGAGCTTGGAATGCGTCTGCTGGAAAGTTGGAGGGTTGGATGTCGCGATAGGCAGCTGGATGGCTATGGGTATGTCAGCATCATGTCAGGGAAGAGAGCGTTCATAAGAGATACGTACTATTCAAGCCAGACTGACCAACTTTGACATCGAGGGTACATCGAGCATCCCTAGCCGCTAGGTGGACGATTTCGACAAAGGCTTTGCTGAGATGTGGGCAAGGGTGTTTTGGTAGACACTTAGGATTGATGGAGGGGATAAATAGAGATTATGCCGTTTTCGATGCCAACACAAAAACGGGTCCGCAGTCGCTGCGTGGGCCACGGCTACCCATAAAGGGCCCGCCGGTTTATACGTACCTAGGAACGTATGGCTGATTTCGAAGAGAGCTTCGTTTGGCTTGTGGTAGTGTTGAGAGTTGTCGAGACAGGAGGGAAGGAGATTTGTCGAACAGGAGGGAAGGAGAGTTGTCGAGATAGGAGGGAAGGAGAGTTGTCGAGACAAAAGAGTTGTTGAGACGGGAGGGAAGGAGAGTTGTCGAGATAGGAGGAAAGGAGAGTTGTCGAGACAGTAGAGTTGTTGAGACAGGAGGGAAAGAGAGTTGTGGGGAATAAGTTATTGCCGTTTTCGATGCCAACACAAAAACGGGTCCGCAGTCGCTGCGTGGGCCACGGCTACCCATAAAGGGCCCGCCGGTTTATGCGTACCTAGGAACGCATGGCTGATTCCGAAGGAGATCTTCGTTTGGCTAGTGGAATTGGTGAGAGTTGTCGAGGTGGGAGAGAAGGATAGTTATCGAGCAGGAGGGAAAGAGAGTTGGGGAAAATAAGTTATTGCCGTTTTCGATGCCAACACAAAAACGGGTCCGCAGTCGCTGCGTGGGCCACGGCTACCCATAAAGGGCCCGCCGGTTTATGCGTAGGAACGCATGGCTGATTCCGAAGGAGAGCTTCGGTTGGCTTGGGGGGGTGGAGGAGTGTCAGTCCATAGACAGGCAGGGAGGTGGGAGGAAGGTTGAGGCCGAAGCCATCGAAGGTGAGGGTGGTGAAAAATCGACTGAAGAGGAGGAATCGTCGCCGAAGCAGCGAAGGAGTTACGTTTTGTTATCATACTTGGTACCTTAGGCAGCACCAGCGGCTGGCAGATGCTCGCAGCTGGCGAGAACCGATGGCCCTCCCGAACAGTCAAGAATTTTCAAAGAGTACTGCTATTCGCACACAGATACAAGTCCCTTTGGCTAAACCTCAGGCCAAACCTCAGGCTAAACCTCAGGCTAAACCTCAGGCCAAACCAATATACCTAATATGTGCATTGGAATTCTTAGACCTCACTTAGGCTTATATTTATTAACAAATCTAACTTAACAAAATACAATACAATACAATAAAACGTTATTAGAGAATAAATATAAAAAGTCAGTCTTATAAACTTATTAGGATGATAGATAATTACCAGCAGGATTGAGATATGCAGTTATGTGCGCAAGTAGCAATGGGTAGCAATGGGTGAGTGTGCGAATCAATCCTCTTTTCAAACGCCCAATCACCACTATGAATCATGGTGGAGATATCGTTAGGTTGAATGGCAGCAACGCCATGAGTCAACAGATCTTGTCGAGATCACTAGAAGGGTCGCGTCGGGATGCGGACATCTTCCTACTTGATTCGCATTCGCATCAATCAGACAGTACAAGTTTCCGTCGCAGGAGAGTAGCAAGGAATCACCTAGTATCATCGTCAAAACGTGGCACTCATTCTCTGGCAATCCAACGGAAACGTCTTCATTTCAATCACAAACACCTGCTCTGCAAAGTCTATGAAACCCCGTATCCATATCCAGGAACAGAAAACCCTCTTCCGCTCCATATGTTCGTTTGTCCTTACAGCCACCATCCGGCTGTTTTTTTACTTTCCGCCGTCCTCTCGCCCCATGATTCCGGGACGACCCAGGGCGTATCGTAATCTCCGTGCGCTCGCGTGTGTGTAGACGTGTAGGTATGTATGTAAAAAATAAAGTACGCACAAAAAAAGCCGCTCAGCCCTCCAACAAGTCAGATTAAAGATGTATGTCGCTGCGTAAAACCTCAAAAGAATGTGAGCAAGCAAGTGTCGCGGGCAAGACAAAAGACGCGTCTTGCCTTTCTAGCAACAACATGAGATGCCTGAACTTCGCACTCAGCCCACACGCTGCCGCTTAATACCACGATCAGGACTGCCATCAAACCCCAAGTCACCCCGAGGGATCTCTTCAGTCCCAGCAGGGCTTGGGGTATTGTTGCTGCCGCCTCCGCCAAGGTCCCGGTTAGGCTTCAGCGAGTTGTTGTCCGGGTCAGGGTCAAGGGTGAAGTTGAAGTCATTGCCATCCCCACCAAAGTGGCTGTCGTTCAGGAACGCGTTGCTATCAAAATACTGGTCGAGGTCCACCGGGGGAGGATCAAAGTACTCGGCGGTTTCACTCAAACCTGGGATATGTCCAGAGGGGCTAAGAGGCCCAAGCAACGAACCCAGCTCGCTGATCTTGGCATCCTGTTCGCTCTGCAAGCGTTGGAGCGTTTCCAAGTCGACCTGGTTCGAACCAATCTGGTGTAAAGAGGGTGGAGCCATGGGAGGTTGCATGATAGGTGAGAGCGATGGGGCAGTGTTGGTTTCAATCGGGGGTGGAGAAACCGAGGTCGAGGGCATGGGTGGTAAGTCCATAGAGGGGTTGGAAGTGACGGGCATAGGCCTGGATGAAGCGGACGAAGACTGGCCGGCCATGAAGTTGACGAGCTTGCTTCTCTGGTCGTGGTTTAAAGTGTTGGGTGCATTGGCCACGAGCTCAGCAGCCTCGGGGAGATCTAGTCCATGCGAGTTGGTTGCGTTGTGGTCGTTGATAATTTTCATCATCCGCTCGTGAGGATTTGCCTCCAACTCCTGACGAAGACTGGGTGAAGTCGTGTCTGTAGGGGATCCCTCAACAAGCTCTGTGACATGGCCCATCTCCGGGTTATGATGGTTGACGGGTTGGTACGAGCTGCTACCCACAGACGGGGTCCTCATTGATGGGGTTTGAGATTGAGCTTGCGATTGGGATCGATTGTTCTGGTTGGGGATTGGTGGAAGCAATCCGCGGGTCTTCTTGTGCGGGGTTCCAAACGAGGCCGCGTTTGGGTCCATCTGAGCTTGGATGAAATCTCCCAGGTCGATGACGCTGCTGTGTTGAGCAGACTGCTGCCCCTGGTTTGAGATCATGCTTGAGATGATGTCGCTGACGTTCTGCGTGTTTCCCTGGTCCTCCAATGTTTTCCTGAAAACATTGGCGAGGAAGTTGAGAATGGCATTGATCGAGTTCTGGTGTCGGTCGTGCTGGTTCTGGAACATAACAGCCTGGCTATACAGGTCGTTGTTGTTTCGCTGCAGGCGGTTGATGGCATTGAGAATCAATTTTTGTTGATCGCGCACCTTGGTCAGCTCTTCTCGAATGACAACCATCTCCTTCTTCGGCATTGGTTGAGAATCGGCGGCAGGAAGAGACCTCCCCGTCGGGATGTTGGAAGTGCCCAGCCCTTGACCGAGAACCTCTTCAGGTCCGACTTCTTCCTCGCTATCATTGTCTCCCTCACCGTTCTTGTTGCCCTTCTTGGCCTTGCTTCCGCCCTTGGGCTTGTTGATCAACCACAACAAGTTGGGGTGGCCTCGCCTGAAGTACGGGTTGGAATACTCGCTAGGGCTCTTGTTCTTGCGTTCACTCGCTCGCATGGAGTTATCAGACAGACCCACGCGCTTGTGGAACCCGTACATATTGAGTTGCCTGACGAATGACGCATAGTTGTTGTGCTTAAACAGCTCTGGAATCAAAGTCTTGGCGAACTCATCTTCATCGAGAACGATAAAAGAGTCGCCTTTCTCCGACCATCTGATCAAGTCTTCATTCTTGCGCTCCTCGAGAAAACTATACCAGTTAGTGTGTACATAAGACAGGCCCATCGTGGAGCTTACCTGCTGAGTTTCTGCACAAATGGAGGAATCTGTTTGCGCTTCGCTTGGGACTCTCTCTTGGCCTTGGAGGCCATCTCCTCCAGCAGCTCAAGATTCTCCTGTTCAGTCAGAGTCTCGGTGGGGTTCTGCTGGAGAAGAGAGTTCTCGTCTCCGACAAAGTTGCCCCACGGGTCAGCGGACGCATCAAAATTTGGGCGTGGGTTAGTCGGCACGAGAGCCCGGTTTGTCTGTCGCCGGGCGATGGAGTTGGTTGCATTCGGAACCGCTTGGGGATACTGCGGCTGAGCCGGGACTAGACCGTACGAGTTGCCGACGTGCGCATTCCCATCGACAAAGCCAGTCCCATCACCCATACCGTTCCATCGCAGCATCTGGTCCGCCGCTCCGGCTCCCGACCCATACGGTTGCTGCATCTGCTGCTGGATCGGCACTATCGGTGCCGCACCTGGAGCTCCTCGTTTCCTGGGATTTGGTGCCGACATAGGTAACGAGCTGTGTGAACCAGAGTTCGAGCTTGGTGGGAGTTGTGAGGTGTGATTGAAAGTGGGCAGGCCCGTTATCGATGCCTGGTATCACGGTGTCGGATTTGCTGCCTCGCGAATATTCCGGCGTCAGAATCGAGGCAGGGCGCAAATTTCACCTCGGTAGGCGCAGAAGTCGGGTCGGTGAGAAGGTGCTCCAGCGGTCCGGTTCGGAAAATGGATGTCGATCGCGTCGTCTAGCGGCGGATTGTCGGGTAGTAGCAAGTGAGCCTCGGGGAGTAGGAATCTCGTTCGCGGGTGAAGATGGCGCTCAGAAATAGTTCTGCGGGCGTGCGAGGTCAACGTCGGCAGACTATTGCTGTTAAGCTACAAGTGAGGCTGAAGAAGGCTTCGTTCGGCGGAGTAGAGCGAGGTGGGTTCGTGGAGGAAGCAAGAGCCAGGTGAAAGAAGTCGCGGGCGCAATAAATCCAAGGCAGAAGGGTCTGCGATGCGGCTTTATTGCAAGGAAGGCGTAAAATCGGTGATGCGTAAACGCAACCCGGCGTCGTTCGGTGGTGCGCGAACAGGCTGAGCGCGCTGGGCGTGCTCGGTAGGCTTAATCGGGGGTGCCTGGGGGCGTCTCGATTAGGTGTGAAATGAGTCGTCGGACGAAGGACCCATTCTGGTGCACACAATAATGCGGAGAAAGTGATGCGCAAACCAGAGATCACAGGAGCAGGCGCCAGTGAAATCGGTCGAAATGGTGATGATAGACTCGGAGTTGGCGGTCGCAGAGGCTGGAGAGGGTCCGTCCAAAGCATTTGGGGCGGGCGACGATCAATTGTCAAATCCTGACTGGCCAATCAGAACCCATGGTGACACACGAAGCCAGGTTCATTTCACGTGACGATAAGATAGCGCCTTCTCGCGTCGTTATCAAGCCCAAGTTACGGTACATGGCCATGCAGATCGGTGGGTATTAAGCAATTGTGAACTTAGTTCCTGCCCCTAGAACCTCGTAACTCTACTTGGGGGCTTGTTTTGTTCTTCTTCTCCCAGATAAGGTACTCAAGGATCTTCTTGGTCTTGGTAGGTTTATTCTCTCACCCACTTTACATGCTCGTTGTTCTTCAACAAAGCATTGTGTTGGCGCCGGGTATGCATGCATGGCAGGGTGGGGACTGTATCAGAACAATGTTGCTTCTAGACTCAAAATAGGTCAGGCCAGGGCGCCATCAATACAACGGCTGCATGTGCGCAATGGAATACGGTTACATTTGCTGGGTATCGCAGCTTCTTCCTATCCTCATTACATCGCTCACCAAGGACAATACTATACAGTCCCTACAATACAGACAATCACTCAACAGCTAGCAACTAGAGCTAGCCCTATTTTGCGCCTCTTCCAGCAAGCGATGCAGCTCGAGCCATCTGAGCATTCTTTGCTTGGTCTCGGGCTTGGTCCCACGCCCTCCCCGACTTGCCTTGCCGAGCATCCCTTTCAGCTCGCTTCTCCTCCTTGAGCGTCCGTGCCTTCTCGCGCGGATCGATGACCACCAGCTCCTCTTCAGCCTTCTTTCGGTTTTTGAGATCCTTGCCTAGTTTATCCGCCGCGAAGCTAAGAGAGTGTGACATCCAGCCCTCGTCGTCGCTCTCTTCATTGCCTTGTTTGTCCCACGAAGTGCAACTCTGGCAATTGGCGATGAAATGTAAATCGCAAAGGGCAGCCTCGTCATCCGCGCCTGGAGCACCGTCATCCTCTTCCTGTTCCTGACGCGAGGAGGTCGTGGTGTCTTTTTCCGGTGGGGCCTTTTCCAGCTTCGACTGGAACGCTTTTAACATGCGAAGAGTCCTCTGCTCATCGCTGGCCGTGGCGTTGTTGGTGCCAGGTCGCCGTTTACGGGCTTTCATCGAGGTTTCGGGTATCATCGACTCAAGGGCTGTTTTCTTTTTCTCCTCGACTGGCTGCTCGGTGTGAATCGTCCGCCTCATGGACGCTTTCAGGGCCGCAATCTCTTCGTTGGCTCGTTCCAATGCAGTCTTCTTAGGCGCCTCCGGTTCAGGCGACAACTCTTCCTCGTATCGACGGGCGGGGCCAGGTTTCTTCTCTGGTTGAGATTTTCGCACTGCCCCCTGTTCATCCCGGTCCTCTTCTCGCTCTGGGGTCACGCTCCTGGGACGGGGCTCCTTTTTCTTCTTTTGTTTGGCGGGCTTGTCCTTGGGCTGCGCATCTCCTTCTGGGTCTTCCATTACAAGCCTCGTGTCAAACTTGGCCTTCTTGAAGACCGGTACGTCCTCGTCTCCTTCTTCATCCCCAAAGCTCAGTAGTTGCTTTCCTCCCTTTCGCTTCTTCTTCTTGTCTTTCCCCGCGGACACCTTGCTAGGCGCCTGCGCAGCGACTCTCGTCCGCTTCTTCATGTCCTCAAAAGGATTAACCAGAATCTCGATCCTTTCGATCTTGACGGTGTAAGTGGGTCGTTCCGTCGCACTGTCAACCTCCGACTCGCCAATTTTTGCCAAGTTGTAGATAGTGTCGCCTGCGATGCGACCGAACATGGTGTTCTTGCCGTTCAGCTCCTCAGTCTTGTCAAGGGTGAAGAAGAACTGGCTGCCGTTGGTATTAGGGCGCGACTCGTTGGCATTCCCAACAGACCGCGGCGATTGAACTTGAGTCGCGAGTGGAACTCATCCTTGAAGTTGATTCCCGTCGGCCCTGCATTCTTTCCAGGGCGCTGGTCCATCGGCCATGGATCCAAGTCGTCGCTGAACGCCCCTCCATCGTAGATTGACTCTCCGCCGTTGCCTGTAGCGGTAGGGTCGCCACCTTGTAGAATGAACCCAGGCACTAGCCGGTGGAATATGGTGTTGTCGTAGTAGCCATCGAGAGCTAGTTGCAAGAAGTTTCGGCATGTTAACGGGGTTTGCTTCGCGAAGAGTTCGACCGAGAGTTCGCCCTGCGTTGTGTGCAGAATCGCAGACGCCGTAGGCTGAGGCTCGAGATTATAGATCGCAGACATTTCGAGATTGAGGAGCCGCGTGTTTTCGGGGCCTGGATTCCGTGGCTGTGGTACGGACGTAGGAGCGCTTTGTCGCTAAGAGGTGTTGTTGATGGATCGAAGTGGCAAGGCTGTAGCTTGGAGGCGTGCATGGGCGGTCCACCCTTATCGATAAGGTCACCCCAGCATCATCATACCTTTGCGACGACCAGCTCAAGGTATGCTTGGTTGTCAGTCAATATTGGCCTTGCCACACATCTTCATTTTTTGTAATTATCCATGGTTGCACATCAGGTAAGTTGTGTAAATAATTGTCAATGGCCGAAATCTCAAAGCCCGAAATCAAGAACAAATTACTACCCTTGATGCAATCCTGCACCATGAGACCAGCCAGCGCCGATGGTGCTATGTATTTTTGAACGCCAAGGCATGGAAAGCCATCTACACCAGGCAGCTCATGGCTTCAAGGACGGCACAAATCGCACATGCAAACTCAACAGAGTGCTTTGCGGTCTTCTTATCTCCCCCCTGGTGGCTTAGGGCAGCACCTGAAGAACTGGCCTCCTCTGGCTTCACATTGCTGACGACGGAGGCAGGCGTCTTTGAATATAACTTTTCAAGGAGCTCGTGACGGCGGCGCTCTATACCTCCGTCGGTCTTTCGATTTTCATGAGAATCTCCAAGAAACTTCCAGGAGCTCTCCGCTGTTGTGGCTCGGAGTGCGGTGGCCCCGAAATGTCCATGCCATGACAGAAACATAACTATACCTGCATTTCCCACGCATCATAGCCTAATTACAGCTAATAGTGTGCATAGGTATCTTGCGAGTGTCGTGATTAACAATTTCGCGTTTGATCACAGTCACATGTACGTTTGCCATCTGGGCATGTTTGAAACCCTGAAGGCAACCCTTCACATCACACACACACGCGCGCGCTCGCTTTTATTTGCCCCTGGTGGGTAGTGTGCGACCACTCGATGCTTTTTCAACTGACCGTCATTGCACGAGAGCAATCACCGACGCGGGAAGCCCACCTCGACTCTGCCACGATATCAAAACAACATGGAACGTACCAACCTGGTTGAGCACAGTTTCTTCAATGGACCCATCAGCCGAACCTTGCCTCCCGCGCAGCCGACGTCGCCGTTAGTATATCAGAAACCATCCAACTTGACGCTCAGAGAAAACCCCTCCCCAAGCCTACCCACCAACGATGCAGCCGACATGTGGGGTGGGATTCCAGACCTACAAGCCACCATATTCGACGACATCCGCGACGACAAAGCCGGGTCTTCGTTCCTTGACCATCTTGACAACTCTTGACAACAATAACTGGGTCTCTGCACATCACCATCGGCCAACTGCCTCGCGCTCCAGAGCTACTAGGGCTGTACTTCAACAGCTCCAGGGTGGCCCGACGCAACATCTTCTACATCCAGGGCCTCGTCGCCATCTACTCAGACTACCGCAAGAGCTACGACACCACCGGCAAATCCCGTCCCGTCTAGCGATTCCTCCCTCCATGCCTCAGCAAAGCTTTAGTGATCTATGCGTAGTTGATATGGTCGTTTGCGCAGGCGGTTTACTAGTGTCCATACAAGGTTGACAATACCGATCCATGTGTGCAATTAGAGGTACACATAAAGGCTATAGGCTAGAAGCCTAAGTTTCTTACTTTATTAATAAAATAAAATAAGCATCTTTATGAGGAGGTCTAAAGGCTAAGAATTAATGTTGCTAAGCGTATTGCCTATACCACAAAATTAGGCGCGGTATTGGTGGTACCCTTCAGCATTGGAGCACATCCTGCAAACAGCAATGCTCCTTTCAAACAGCTTGACCAAACGGCAAACATCTTACAGTTGTCAACACTGGCAAACCATTCCCCCCCACTAACCCTTAATGTTCCCTCATCCCTCCCCTTTTTTCCCCCTCTCTTCCTACCACATCACACTCATTCTCACTTCGATCGCCACCACTATATATTACTCCATGACTTGACATTCGGCAATATCCACGCCAAGACATTGGTCCCCTCGTCCCGACGATGCCGGATTTTATAGTATCTGGCGCCTTTCGTTAGTACTTCGTCCTTCCGCGTATGGCATCTCTGATAAGTTTCCCGACCAGGCCCAGAAATGCCCTGTTATCCGACGCGAAATGCCACAGATTGCCTTGACAACTGATGTAATCCGTGTCGTTACGAATGGGTTGGCCAAGCAGCCCAGACTCGCGTGCGACGAGGCTGACGAGGCCACGGAACAAGAACAGCAGGACGACGATGCAGATGGACTGGAGAACAACCTTCCTAGCCTCAAGCCTACCCGGTTTGTCGAGAAAGCTGCAGCCTGCATCTTATATATGTTACGGGAGTCGTCTTGGACCCTGTCATCACCATCATCCTCACTCACCTTAGTAGGTCTTGACTTCTACCATTCATGATTACATGCACTGACCCTTGCATAGAACTTCCGTATCCACTACGAACCCGTCGAAGATACGTCTGATTACTTCGGTCAGAGATATCGCTCGATACGACGATGATAATGGCGAGCTTGTTGACGATACCTCATTTGGCATGAACAGGCTGAAATCTGCTGAAACTGGCTGGATTTTCGCTTTAGTTGACGTCAACGGAAGCATTCTCCCGGGTTTTGCGAACGAAACTGTTTCCCGTCTTGGTATGGGGCCCTTCCACGGACTTCATGTTCGAATCAACATCTCGCTTGGACGCTACGTCGAACCAGACCTGAATTTGCGCTTCTTCGTCCGACACGCCTCCGATATGGTCAAGTTCCATGAACTCAGCCTTTCCTTGCGCCGTATCGTGGACAGGGTCCAACTGGACGATGTTGACACTCATGATCAAAATGCTCTTGCTGCTTTATACAAGCATCATGAGCTCAGCATGGATGGTCTCCATTCCTCGTCGACTGTTCCCGATTTCTTTGCCGACTCTCTGGTCACATCTGAAGCAGAGGAAAATAACAATGGACATCCTGCTGATTTGATTCAAAAAATTGCCTCCACAGTTCAAAGGCTCCGCTTCGATTTCGACTGGGTCGACATCTTGTCAATTCCCTCTACAGCTGGCATGGAACCAGAGCAGCCAGAGGACCTGCGTACCGTTGTCGATGCAGTCAAAGGAGCCCTTGAACTCCAGAACCTGACTACTTTCACTCTTTGGCTGTTTCCCGACGATTCCTCTCACGACGTCTGGTGGGATGCCTTATCCAATTTGTTCAGCTACACTCAGCCTTGCACCGACCTTCTTCGCAATGTTCGCGACAATTCTGATGACTTGGCATTTGGCAGCATTCGCCCTGAGGATATTGTCTGTTGAAGGAAGTCCACGGCCTCATGCAATGGCTATGGTCTCAGGTCACACAGATCGAGAAACTCAAGCAGATAATTAATAAGACTAAACATAAAGACATAAAAATATTGTCCTTAGGTCTTATAAATAAGCTACTTTATGTAAAGCCCCTTAGGGTTTATTAGGAAAATATTGATTTGTCGCACTCGAACAATTTGGGAGACATGGATAGGTCACATACAAATGCATCAAAAACACCGTCCACGTTGAATCTATTCATGGGTATGTAAAAACTCCAGACACCACTGCCGTGTCGTCCCATCCCCCCTCAACAAGTTCAATCTTATAAAGCCAAATAATTTATTCCGACTTCAATCTCGTGAAATATAACTCCTACAGCAAACCATCTGTCTCTAACGATTCGCTATAGCCGCCCTGCATCCTATGCAGGAAGAGCTGCTGCAAATCAAGCCACTTCATTTGTTGTTTGCATCTATCCACAGGGGCTGCAAGCACTCTGGCTATTGCCTGGCGGGAGCGGCCGCTCCGGGCAGGTGGGCTGCGAGCTTCGCGCTGCAGGTGTCGTACAGAGCCTCATTCGTCATGCAATCCAATACCCGTTCGCCTCCGTCGAAGTGGTGGGCGAGGACCAGCCGTCAAGCTGTGCTGGGTGAAGGCGTAGACGGGATGCTTGGGTCGCCTACAGATGAGCACGGTGTCTGCAATCTCGCCGTCGAGGTTCCGACCGGCGCGGCCAAACTGGTGGACGAGATGATGCTCGGAACAATCTCCCAATTCCTCAAAGTAGGTATCGGAGGCGACCACAAGAGAAGTGTCGCTGCGGCGAGGGCGGGTGAGTGCCAACGAGATACAGCCTCGTAGGGCAGCATGAGAAACCGCATCGAGAAGGCTTGAGTCTCGTAGGAGAGTAGCAGCATTCCAGTGCTGATGGGCTCTCTGCGCAGGCTTGCGATTGTCCGTATTGTTGGCGGGAGGAACTTCATGTTCGGGTGTGGTGGAATCGTCAGGGGCGGGAGGATTGGAATCCTTGAGTGTACTTCCAGCCTTGTCGACTGCGCGACTCACAGACCTCTGATACTCATGAAGCTATGCATAGGTTAGCAATAAACTCGAGATGCAGCGGTAGGAAACACATACCCATTCAGGCGTAAGACGCACGACGGCAACAAACTTCGTCGACTCGCTGATATCCTGCTTTCCGACCTTCTAGATCTGAGCTGGATGCAGGCCCTTCGCTATTTCTTTGAGGTTCAGGTGGAAATCGATAACGTCCTGAGCATGAAGATGTACAAGGCGATCTTTGAGCTGGGCGTACTCTTCATCTGTGAGGGATCGGTGTTTCCACTCAAGACCATCGATTGGGAACTTGATAAGAAGGGAGTGCTTAGATGTAGGCAGCAGAGCACCCTGAGGCGAGTCATACCACATCGCGTAGCTTTTGTCGGAGGAGCGAGGGAATGTGATCCGAAGTCCAATGAATGCCTAACTCCAACAAAGGCCAACTGGACAGGGGACTCGGGGGAAATGTCTATGCCGATTCGAGTCTTTTCCAAGTCATCTGGGGGAAAGAGAGCGCAGTTCCGATTGGCATTTTTGACGGGGTTTCGAGGGGCAACTGCAAGGAAGAAATCTTCCTGTTCCCCATAATTAGCGCCAGGCCAAGTCGTAAACGGATTGTAGGGTGGAGTGTCAGAGAGATATCGGAATCAGATTCAGAACCAGGCTCAGAAACAGGCCCAGATGCAGGCTTGGGACCAGGCGCGGGCACAACTTCTTCGGCGACCTTGAGTGCAGCCTTGAGTAAAGCAACCAAAGCTTCTGGAGACATGGCGTCAGAGCCGTTGGCGGCGCGAGTCTGGCGCAGCAAATCTGCGGGATCCATGACTCTGAACGTGCTCAATGACAGTAGGGGGTGTCAGGAGGAGTGGGTGTGTGGGGATGACTGATAGAACGGGCTGGCGGAAAGCCGGCTTCCTGGACTGCTCGTAGGGCTTGGTGGCAGCCAGCGCGTTGACTGGGTTGGCAAAGGATGTGCCCACCCATATCTCAGTTGACTCCTGCACGTCAAAGACGTAAACCGCCGACGTTGGTTTCCGAACACCAGAGACGGCTGCCAACTACTTCCTCGTCGACACGGCGAGAGAGCTTGGGGCTTCGTTGAAGATCTTCATTTCGCCGAGGACCGAAGAAGTCGTGCTCCTCACGGTCGTCTCTCATCAGGTTAACCGGGGCGAACTGAGTGTTGTCACCCACAAAGATGTGTGGCGTACGAGGGCATTTGGTCAAGGAGATGAATGACTGAGCTTCCGTAAATCGACCGGCCTCGCCCACGATTAGCAATGTGAAATCCAGATCGTGAACGTGATTCATCAGCTGCGCGAAGGCAACTGGAGTCGCACAGATAGCGTCGCAGGACTTTGCTGCGGTGCTGAGGAGCTTACGAGCTGCCATCCATGTTCTTTGCCCTGTTTACCTCATACTCATCAGGAGCACGCTTCAGCTCATCTTGCCCTCGGAGATAATCAGTCCATGTCTCGCGATCACCCTCAGCCAGAGCCTTTGCAAGGTTATTCAAGTCGAGGGGAATAAGCGAGGCAGCATGCAGTTAGTGCTGGCCGACATTGAAGGTGTTGACTGTGTGCGATCAACTGCTTCTCTGCCTCATTTGCTCGGCCAATGTCAGGGTCAAATGACGCGAGGTCTCTTGGCAAGGTAGTGAGAGCGCGAAGTTCCCGCTTCCCAAGGCATCACGATCATGTTGACCGAACTGTCGATAAAGCTGAGGATAGTCAGTCCAAGTTTCGTATCGGGGATGGAGGTAACATACAGTTGGCCGACAGGGGACAGATTCCTTCATTTTGGAGTGCCAAGAGTGTTTGTTCAAGTCCAGAGAGCTCTTTTATATAATACTGTTCGGCGGCCTGGTTTTGAACAATGTCTGCTTCATGTTACCCAACAAGGTCTGCCGTGTGTGTGTTGTCGTGGTCGATGGGCGAGTCGCTCGCCTGATTTCCTTGAGTGCGTCTGGTTGTACGTACTTATGGGGTTTTCCAAATCATCTTCTTGCCTTGTCCGTTTTGCGCTGTTGGATAAAGGCTGCGGAGTCGGTGGCTGGTTTGTCGACGACGATTGGATCGCCATCATCCGTTGCATCATATTGATGGCGCAGTTGTCGCACCTGGCCTCGTTGGGCAAGCAGTCGGTTCTTTGTTCGCCGTCGAGGTAGCTGGCGAGGGCGCGTCGGCGGCGCCCCTTGTCCGTGAACTTGTTGATTGGAAAACCGGGTTGCCTTCAAATGAGAATGGCATCGACTGCCTCACCATTGAAATTGCGGCCTGCAGGGCCAGAGAGGAGAAAGAGAGAGTGTGAGGTCTTGTCGAGTGATATATATACCAACGACTCTGTCGCCAGCTTTAAACCTGAGACTGTGTCGAGAGAGACTTTGTCGGGTTATAATGCAAAGTGTGAGAGGAATAAAATGGGAAAAGTGTGAGGGGAAGGAAACGGGAGAAGTCTGAGACGAACGAAACGGGAAAAGTGCGAAAAGAGCAAACGAAACACAACGAGCAAACAGAAATCCCCGCGTCTAAGGTAGCAAACAGTCACAATTGTTGCAGAAGAGGGACTTAACTGAAGCGTATTCTTTGACGCAAATAAGAATGATTCTATCCACGGTCGTCAGTAGTTTAGAAAACAACGTTTTTACAATCCTTAGTTTTAGGATTTATCCCCTCATAATAAAAAAGTTTTTATTTATTAGATAAAGTCTGGTAAGAAATGTAGGCTTAGGGTCTAAGAATGTACTCTTCAATAGTCTGCCTGCGGTTGACATGAGGGGACTTTGCGCATAGCAATACTCTTCTACTTTTCTGATGATGTTACCTGAAGAACACAGGCAACAAACGAAGAAGTGATTCCATAGCGCATGTGCTGCCACCTGTTGACAGCTGGCACATGGCGCCTCCGTCTTCGCCCCCGGTGGCGACCTCAACACCAATAACAAACCACCTCATCATGAGCATCGCACAGCTCTCCCCAAACTCGCCACAAACGCACTTCTTCATACTCCCTTCTCTCTCGACAACACCTTCTACGCTCCCCCAGATATCCAAACTCCATGACTCAACCGGTACCACAACTACCCGCCACTACTCCCTACCCTCCCTACCTCTACCAACCAATCTTATGACGTACTATACCAAACAACCCACCGAGCCAGTTAAAGCTCCAGACGACCACAGACTCAAGCGTCGCTCGCGTCCTGGGTCTGGATGGCTTGCCGGCCTCACTGCTGATGATGTGAAGCGCCTAAATTTTGACAATTTCACATTTGACAACGCCGTCGCGCCCGAATACCCGACCCCAGCAGCCATCTCCTTTGTGTCGGATGCTCATCGCACAGTATCCCTCCTGAGCGGCATAGTCGAGGAAGTCGAGATGCTCCGCAAACACACCGACGAGCTTTTTGAAACGACCTTGCCTGCAGTCGTTGTTGACAACCCTGCTACAATCTGGAAAGAGACCGACAGGGATGAAACAATCTATGGCATCAAGGCAGACATACATCGCCATCGCGGGTGATGTTCCCAGACTCTCCTGGTACACCCCAACACCAATTCTTCCTAGTCTCGTGCAAAGACATCGCCCGATAAGTTATATCCCTGGGATCGGCGACAAGTGCAGCTTCTACGTCACGTCACCCGTTGAGAGACGCGAACCCCCAGCCGGCCCGATTACAGACGTTGACGCGTTGACGTGTTGGAGTCCATCACAAACAAACGCTTGGTGGATATCGCTATAGCTCCCGATCGTACATTAGGTACTGTTGAGAACCCCCTCGACAAGATGCAATTTGACGAGGCCTTTAAGATATTTTGCCGCTATCTTCCCCTATATTCACACTCCACTTGATTCCGTCAAGGCCGACAACACGGACAGCCCGCTTCCGGTGCTGCGCTCGCTCTCGTGCATAACACTTGCCCATAACCTTGCAATATCCGCTGGGTAGGATCTGACCTTAAGGGTCACCTTTTAGAATGAGCTCTGACATCCGCGGTGTCAAAGCCCTGACAGAGGATGATCTTGATGAAGCCAGGTCAGCCCGACGTGTCTACCTACCTCCAGGCACCACATCCGATGTCGCGCTCTTCTCAGTGTGGACCTCATCCAAGAGAGTCTGGCCTTCAGAGTTCCACCTTTGGCCCCCGGGTTCGAGACCACACCGGCGAAAGGAACTCTGAATACCTTCCTCCACAGGCGCAACTCCTGATGACGCAAGAAGTTCAACATTGTCCTTGAACTGCATTCTGCTCTCGCCACATCCATCACAGCCACGAGACTGATTCATGCGGAGTCACGCCCAATGCACCTTGTGCACTAGCTGCGAGGCCTCCGCTGCCCATGCTACCAGAAACTGCCCCCTTGCAGACGAATATCCCTTCCTGGATGTCTACTCTGATGAGAATAGGCCCGACGATGGTATCGAACGTGACCCCTTGGGCTATAGCAACCGACGTAGCGGCTAGCACCGCCGGTAAAAGAGCCAGGTTTTGCCGGTCGCAGTAGAAGAGAGGCCATTAGAGCTAGGCATGGCGGATGGCAATGAAGCCACAGGAGTTTGGGGGGCTTTTAGGGACTGGTTTATGCCTTGGTTTTGACGGATATCCGTGGCCTATCACTTCTTGTTAGATTTTGTTTCAAAATGAAAACCCATTTACACACACGCTTCTTTGCATGCTACGGTGAGGACGTAGGGGTTCACGGATAGATAGACTAACAAGTACCAGAGTAAGTCGAAGGCTTTAAAGACTGCATGAGATCAACCGCACCATAAACAGCCTCTCTCTTTTTGACGACACCCACACTAAGGCTGAGAAGCAAGGTATTCTCCCGGATTTCAGTGGACATCTCGGTGGACCCGGTCGGTAGCCACCACCCACCTCGACCCGATGGGGCGCGGTCTGGTTCCATTGGGAAGGTGTCCTTGGGGCAATAACATATATGAATCGATTTCTGGTCCTTGCGACTACTGCACTCCAGTGCCAAGCACATCGGGGCTACGGTGAGAGTGAGCACCCGCGAGGAACACTCAACTACACAGCGTACAGCCTAGAAACCAGTCGGTGCGGAAAAGGGAACCGGAAAGGGACGGAGAGAGAGGCGGGTAGGAGAAGCCCAGGGGGGAGGGGCGAGGCCACGGAAAGAGAAGAGAAAGAGAAAGAGAAAAAAAGAAGAGAAAAGAGAAGAGAAAGAGAAAGAGAAAGAGAAAGAGAAAGAGAAAGGAAAGAGAAAGAGAAAGGAAAAGAAAGAGAAATAGAAAGAGAAAGAGAAAGAGAAAGAGAAAAGAAAGAAAGATAAAGAGAAAGAGAAAAGAAAGAGAAAGAGAAAGATGAAAAAAAAAAAAAAGAAGAGAAAGAGAAAGAGAAAGAAAATAGAAATATAATAAAATATAAATATAAATAAATATAAATATAATATTTTTACAATTCTTTTTAAAAAAAATTAAAACTTTCTAATAAATAACTAACTAGCTACCTTAAAAGTCTCCAAATACCTCAATATTATAATATTTAAGCCTGCATCGAGTTACAAGCT
>JAHEWK010000057.1:0-33529 GCA_020740775.1 Ilyonectria destructans | reverse complement strand
TGGGCCAGGAGAGTGGTCATTTCAGTCATACTTTACCAGAGACTACGAATGGCCGATCAGCCCATTGCCATCGAAGTCATAAAAGCTCATATCAAACAATGCAGCAATGTGTTCATAAGTTCCATTCTTTAAATTTTGAGACTATCGCTTTTGTTTACTTTCTCACGACATTGTGATTTGATTTGAGATGTTAGTCATAGTCTTGTTTGTAGTAGTTCCGTGGTTTGATGCGTTCTTTATCAGAGATGTACTCCTCCAGCATTGAGGAACTGGATCATCATGTTCGGAACCGGATATTCGAAGAGCCTAGTTGCTATGGCGCCACGGTCTCGCAAAATCTCCCTGCAAGCCAACTTCGTTCTCTACTTGAACCGTGATAATAGTGCGCTCCACATCAGTCTTTCCAAGGCGTTGCAAAAGGTTACAAAAGACTTAGGCGTCCGTTTTGACGCACTCATCATGAAATATTCAGGTGCGGAGCGAGTGACCTCGAGACGTTTCTCGTATGCCGACTACAAAATGCCGTAATGAATTGAATGAGGCTCTCCGTAAATTCAGGATTCAAAGGTAGAGTTCCACCATACATAAGGACCGGAGCGACGGCGGAGAGAGAGCGGAATGAAATATTACCTTAAACGTCCTGGGAGGATGCGAAATCCATTTCGTGACCAGCTTTTTTCTTACATTTTGTTCCTTAATCATTTAATCTCGTGATTTATCGTCCAAACTACATTTTGTTCACTTAGACCATTAGGTCCTGCTCGGTCAAGATGATCAACTGTTGCTGATCTTAAAGAACCTCACGGCCAAATCTCATCCAACGATCTTTGCCGAGGACGCCGATGTGCTTATTTTGGGCTCTTGAGCATGGGAATCGGGATTTCTGGTTTCCAGCATTCTTGCAGCCATCTATATACCGGTAAACTATGTAGCGGCTTTCACTCGCTTCAAGTCTTCGATAGGTGCATTCGCACACGCAACTTGGAGAGTGCTTCCGCTCCTCGCCAACGCACCTTTTTCTTTAGCCTGGTAGCACAGCGTCTATATATTAAACTGAACGTAAAGTAAAAATCATGGTGGTCTGGGATCAAGTTTCTAAAAGTTGGTTCAAGGTTAAAGGGTGAGGCAATAAGGGTAGAGGTGATATCCTCCAAGGGCTTTATAGCCATTGCAACGACCCGGAGCGTGTTTTTCGCTGCCGCGAGATTGGCGGTACAACCGACAAATGTGAGAACAATTCGTGTAAAGACCAATCACAACAGAGTCAACCACCTCAATTAAGGGAGACGCGGCTATGCTATTCAAGAGGGCATGCGATTTGATGCAACATAAGCTCTCATGAAAGATGCCTAGTAGAGACCAACATTCATAGATCCTGTCACTGGTGCACCTGCTGTATGGCGCCAGAACAAGACAGCGGGCTTCTCCCACGCTGGAACCTAGAATATCGAGAATCATCTATTTAGGCAGTACGGATTTGTCAACGTGCCGGGAAGAGCAAGTCACCCGCGCTTTGGACAAGGTGACAGGTGGAGACCAACGAATACTGGGCGTCCGAAAAATGACGCCCCTCACACTAAGTTGAGACCCCTATGATTCGACCAGAGCTGTCAGTAAGATAGACGCAAGGATGGAGCTAGCAAGAAGGTGCTTTATGACAAAGGAGATTATACGATGAGTGAAATAGGTGCATGCAAATCCTTGCATTACTCTCAAATCTCCATAACCTGACACTCAGGTAATACCCATTACGATAAGCAGGGAAACTTTTGGGCCACTAGAGTATCACGTAATGACAACATCGATCTTGCCTTTTATTGGAAATGTAAACTATTTCTGTTGTTAGTATCTAATAACTTAAAAATACTTAATTAAGTTCTTTCTATAAGTATAAATTCTAAATAGATTTAACTAGTATATTCTTAAATTATAACTTGGTGTTGGATACGCAATTTGCTGTATGCAATAGTAGAAGTGATTGATCAAGTGATGTAAATTGAGAAGGTTGTTCCTCCATTGATTGAGGGTCATAGGGGCCCTATTTTATACTCAAAGGGATCTAGATCAGGGTGTCAAAGGGAGACGGATCCGGCGTTGTTAACTAGATCCGGCGTTCCGCATCCGGCGTTCCGGATCAGGCTGTCCGGATCCGGAAGTCCGGATCAGGCATGTTATGCCGCCACACGAGGTCTCATTCCAATAGACGAGGTCTCATTCCAACACTTAGTTAGTCCTGGGCGCAATAAATTGTACTTATACTTACAACACGAACCTTTCTCAGCCGGCCTTCTGGTTCAATTATTATCGTCAGTAGTAGGTTTGGGTCTCGCAACTTGCTTTTCTCCAACGGACCACATGCCAAAGAAGGAAATGACCCAAAGCTTATTCCTCTGAGGTGTGCTCCTTTGGAACCGGCTAATCAAACTTATGATCTCGTTTGGCTGGTTCTGCTACCTGTCTCTGATTTCGTCTCTTGGCATACTCTTCTTTCCTCTGTTCGAGTGCTCTCGATCTGGAACGCATCGTCAAAGAAGCCCAGAGGGTGGATGTGCGATACTCGGGAGGCACAGAACTTACAAGTTACAGCGTCCAGGAGCTGGATCTGAGGACATAAAGCGGGTTGCGGACCTTGTCTTGGTAAACGGTGAGAAGAATTGAACAGCCATTACTCTGGCTGTTAGCCGTGGCCACGACGCGACCATTAAGATGGGCCCAAGGCTTGACGCACGTCGCGACTGCGCCACGCACGCCGACCGCTAGAACTGTCATTGGAAGCCCGTCCGCAGCACTCAAACCATTTTCACATGACAGCTCCCGAATATCAAAGAAAGGAGGCGGACGGCCAGTTGTAATGGCGGCGAGTTATGGCCACGATGCAACCAATCAAGGTACTCTAAGGGCTCGATATTAAGCTTTCAACGCCTTGTTGGTTGTAGATAAACCTATAGTATAATGCCGCTAGCCCCGTGTCGCTTGGAGAGGGGGAAGAATGATGTTGTTACTTTGCCACCACGTGTGGGGAGAGGAAAAGCGAGTACACACTCACTGAACGTGTCGGCGATGGGGACGTCTACTCGGTGTCATGGCTGTCAGCTCCAGGGTTGCCATTGGCCTATCGACGCTACGACTAGGCATGCTGAGGAACCGGAAATGTCAGTCCACCGCACCGCATCTGCCCGATGCTCATGGCTCTGACAGTGCCCATTCGACCAAGGAGAGAGACTCTCAGACCACTGGTGCTGCTTCTTCTCACCAGACCGGCATGGCTGCTGCTGCCATGGACGCTGCTGGTCTCGTCGTTGCTCTTCTGTAAATGCAACTCCTAGTTAGCTGGTTGCCTTTGTTTTCTTCATGCGTCGTGGTGTACGCCTGGTCGAGCGGACTGGCTTTGTAAGGTGATTTGGGTATGGATATTGGGATAGAATTACAGTCACTGTGGCCGGTTTTTTCAGGACCGGTCACGCGTTCTCGGCGCCGACCTTTCGATCGTCCCTATCAGACAGGATGGATTTGTTGAGACAGCTTGTTGACGATGGAAGATCTTGATTTCTAGCTAAGGGACGGGCCTAGAGCCCGTCTTTTATACATGATGAAGACGGCTGCTGCCGGAGGCGGCAGTCCGTCGCCGCCGCACAGGGGCCGGGGCCCTGTGGGTCCCGGGGACCGGGATCGTGGTCACAGGGCCGTCGATGTGGTCTGAGATGGAGAGGAAAGTCGCGTTGTTCGTCTGACAGTCCCCAACAGGAATCATTCATCCCATCTCATCTCACCATCAAGAAGAAAAGAAGAGCAGTCGTAAATTCATTAATAAGCGAATAGGCTTCCTCTGCGGGCACACGTACTAGGATAAAACTCACATTCTGCTTCCCGGTCTGGCCGTCCTAGTCCATGTTGGCCTCGGCTGCCTTGTCCCTAAGAGTGGTGTCCATCCATCGTCGTCACTGTCGTTGACGCCTGCTCCGTTGTTAAGAAGCCTCGCTACCGCCTTGTGGCCGTTCTCTGAAGCCCGTGAAAGTGACGTTCTCCACCAACCCCCCCTCTCTCTCCCCCCTCCCCCAATCCACTCCATTGACGGTCGTCCCTGTCTGGAGAAGCAGCTTGGCAATGCCTGTCCGACCATGGCTATCTCAGCTAGCGAAGGAAGAGAATTCAGATGAGGCTGTGATTAGTCACCGAACATAATCAGCTCCATAAAGCTCTAAGGCTTCTTGCGGTCCAATCTAGGATGCAACTCGCGGCAGTGTTGCTGACTGGCTACCCATGCAGTACCCACCTACCGGTAATACCCACCTACCGGTAAGCAAAAAAGAAAATTCCCCATACAAAATTCACATTTTCAACCTCATGGGAAAAACTTAACAAAAACTGTACAAATAAATTTATTTCCAGAATTCGGGTTAGAACTGAATGAATTTTAATATTTCCTCGGTCTTTTTACTTCGCGGCCGCTGCGGGTGCGTACGACGGGTAACTCTTCCGCCTCCGAATTTGAACTTCCATCCTCTTGCATCCCTCCCACCTCAATCACATCCTCAACAGCCCCTGTCTCTTCAATTGCCTGGTTTGGCTCGGAAGTAGTTTCACCAGCTACTAGAGCCTCGGCTAATGTCATGAACTTCTTGTTGGGATTGGGTATCGCCTTCCTCTTCTTGCCTCTACTCAACCGGCCGACTTCCTCCTCCAGACTGGTGACTCTTGCGCTCAGCGAGGCTATCTTTGACTCCTGGGCTTCAAACCCTTTCGATATCACAGAATACCGTCTTCTGGTTGAAGGGCTCTTGTTCTTTCCCAGATCTCTGATATGACGGCTGGTCTTTGGCGTATTATCAGAGTCGCGTTGTCCGTCACTGAGGCCCTCTGATGCAGGCGTAGTTTCCCTCTTGTCTGGCTGAATCTCTGGATGTATGAGCGCTTTCCGTCGTGAAATTGGCCAATTTCCAGTCACTCTCCAGCCTGAGAGTATGTTTTTCTTAGTCATACCCACTTCCCTGGCTTTGGCATAAGCCTTAATGAAGTTGACCTTATCCACCGGTGCAGAATCGGTCAGGCTTGCCAATTTTTGGAGTTCTTTGCGATATGCAGCTTTGGAGGCATTAAAAACGCCATTATCCAGCGGTTGTAGGCCGTGAGAGCAATAAGCCGGCAGGTAACAGCAATATACGTTGTTCAAGAAGCAGGTAGCCATCCACTCATCCTGAGTTTTAGGTCAGCGGCATTTATGATTCAGACCAGGTAGATACTCGCAGATACATGACTTCCATGGCCATCCAATATAATAAGTCTGGCATCAGAATCATCTGCCGGCTGGGTTTGAGGTAGATAGACCTCTTTGAGCCACTCAACTGCGATGTGGTTGTCTGTCCAGCCGTTTTCAGAAGTGATATAATACCAGTCGGCTATCTTCTTGAACTCGTCGATAAACCACTGCTGCTGAAGTCCCTTGCCTTTGAAAATAATCCCTGGTTTCAGAAGACGGCCATCTGCAGTCACGGCTTCGATAAAGCTAGTCCAAGCGCGGGACTGAGAGCCTTTGAGGAAGGCCTTCCTCTTGGGATCGCTACTGCCGATAACCAAGGAATCCAAGCCTGTATTCGGAATGTATTAGTGAGTTTTATGACAAAAACGATAAATACTCACCAAATCCAGCCATGATACCGCCCTCGTCAACATTAACTGTGTTCTCAGGCTTGATCCAGCCATACTCGCTCTCCCGGATATCGAAGTACCAATTGACGGCCATTGGGGTAAAAGAATTGAATCTTGAGGCCTCCTGGCGCTTCCCTATCTTCGTCTTTATGGTCGGATGTCGTTTCATGAACCTGGCTACCCAGTGTACACCGATAGGCCTTTCCCGGCCTTATTGTCTCAAGAGGGCCGCGACGGTGGCGCGAACATGACTGTGGGATGGAGCATAGCCCAAGGCCTCTTGTCTCAGTATCCAGGTGACTATTCTGGACTCCTGAGACTTGGATAACAGCTGGGCAGGCTGGGTGACCTCGGACTTTGACGGTAGGCCTCTTAATCGGTCTGAGAGAGTCGTCTGGGGGATGTCATGCTTCTGGGCGGCTTGGTTCTGAGAGAGGCCGTTATCTGTGACATCCAGTATAGCTTCGACAACGCCATTCTCTGTATAAGACATTCGGGGCATTTTCGAGGTGATTACGGAAGGCTAGTGCAGATAAAAATTCGATGAAACTTGGTGGAAGCCGGTTCTTGAACGAGGCGTTTTTAGAAATTATACATTAGGCCCGTGCGACCAAACCGCTTCTGTAATGTAAAAAGTAATATCATAATATGAAACAACATGAAACTCTCAATAAGACACAGCTTGTTTCATGTAAATAACTTCAATTTTGGCCAAGCACTGTGCAAGTGAAGTTGGGCATTTTGTATGAGGAAATTTTATTTTTGCTTACCGGTAGGTGGGTATTACCGGTAGGTGGGTACTGCATGGTAACGTACATGATAAGCGAGCGCCGCATCCAAGCGAGCGCCGCACTTATACTGTACAGCTAAAAGGCTAAGCTGTAAATTTTCTAAAACGCGCTAAATAAGTTATAGAAATATAAGAAAAGTATCATTATAAACCTAATTAAAAAAGTCATATAATAATATTTTTCTTAGATTTTAAACTTTTTTATATAGCTATTAAACCTAAAAGAACCTAAAAAAAAACAGTGCGAATAAGATTTTTCTTAATAACCTTATAAAGCCTTTTTCTAAAAAGTCTAGGAAAATCTATAGTTAATATTCCTTATATAGTAAAGCTTATTTTAAAATCTTAACTATTTTGGATTTTCTTTTAAAATTTAGAGAATTACTTTAGCTTAAGGTGTAAACACTAAGAAATTTCAAGTGCGGCGCTCGCTTGGATGCGGCGCTCGCTTATCATGTACGTTATACGTTCAGTATGATGCTTTGAGACTGGAACTCAAGTAGTTTACGTGACTTGCTAGTCTCTGCGCTGGTTGATCAGGTTAAATATATGACGGAAGTATCAACCGTTGTCTTGTCGCTGATATATAAAGAGTTTGATAATCTATCTCTCAACGTCCCGCCCATCATCGGTGATGAGGCCACAGTCACGTTTAAAGTCACGGAGCCATTCGGCATTGTCAGCAGGAGTTTGGTTCCATGGGTCATCGCTGTGCAGACACTGTTAGCGATTGTGATACGGGCGAAATAAGAGAATGAACAGCAATGGCCGCATTTCAAGTGATCCAAGAAAATGATGCTTGTACTCACTCGCCATACCAAATCCAACGTGCCTGATATTTCAGCTCCTCATCAGTTGGTACATGGCTGCTAGGGTTGTTAGACGACATGGTGGTCATGACAAATCGTGAAAGACCTCTCGCAAGACGCCTGTAGCTGTTGCTATCGTTGTTGAAGAGCGTCCAACTGAATGGGGTATTACCATGGAAAGAGTTTTGGGTTGTAGAGAGCGGTCTTGCACGATGAGTAGTTGAGGCGTTGCCAATGCCCTTGCTATGTTTTGGCCTCAGCAGCGGCGAGGGAGATACACCTGACGCCTTTGTAGATGGAACAGGGGTCCCGGAATAGTCCGAAGGCTGTAGCAGATCAGCCAACCCCCCTTGCAGCTGCCCAGAAGCGAGCTCAGAATTGGCCGGCCTGTTGGGTGAATGGACGGTGGCCAAGGCTGGCTGAGAATTATTCTCATCTGCTATGCTCGAGGCTGGGAATTGTCGTCCTCGATCACGCAAGGGGGCAAGCCACTTTTTTGACATCCAAACGAGCCTCGTCAAGAATCCGGTGAAAAGTTGAGACGAGTTGGGCGAGTCAGATTCGATACGATCAAGAAGATTAGCCGCCTCCTTCTGCAATTCATAGTCTGTCATCGGAAGGTCTATCATGTTATGAATCGCAACTAGTCGGCATAGTTGAGACTCTAGCTCGCAACCCTCAAAGATGTCACTCTTGCCATTGATTTTGAGTTGGCTCATGCGTGACTTGGCGACCTGCTCCATGGGGCGCAACCGGGCCTGTTGAACACAGGGCTTTTTGTAACACGAGGAATCATACGAAGGGCATACGGAACATAAGGTAGGGCCCTATGAGGTTTGGTCCTCCCGGGCGTAATAAAATCCAATCCAATGCCTGGCCTGCGACAGATTGAATTGGTTGAATTGACGCGGGGGACCTTCAACTTCAATAATATTGGCGGCGTGAAGGTGGAGGTGGAATTGATCGCCAGCCTGCTAACGATTATTAGTTAGATGGCGAACTTTGTGTTGGATGCCTTAGGCCACGGTGGATGTACACAAACTGAGGGTTAGCGGCTAGCTTCGCTGAGGGTTGGGCCATTTTGCAGGGTTTAAAGTGGGGCGTAAAAACGCTTGGCTGTGGGAAGCGAATAGCGATTTAATTGGTTAGAAGGCCATAATTGTGGGGCACCCCACAGATAGGATTTATCCCACTGTAACTGGAATTACATTACAGCACGAACTTAATCCTATATTATTTTCCCACAATCCATTATCCATGCATTATCACGATGAGTGACTCTAGTGATATATTCGAATGGAATACCAACAACTCAAGGGAAAACAGCCCTTCAGACCAGCTACGGGAGGAACAAGAACACACAGAAAGTAGTGTATTTGATGAGGTATGTCTACCATAATGCATTTGTCGGAAAGCTAGCGTAGCACTCTGATATTAATCGTGTATATTATATTGCATATGTGTATTCTCCTCCTCTCTTCTTATTCTGAGGTATCAGAGCAAGCTTTATATACCTGTTCTGTGCTGTGTAGAATCAGCTAGAAGCTGCTTCCTAAGCCTTGTGGCAAAGTGCTAGGCAACTGATCACATGACCCACCCGGTCTGATGCCGGGTGCATGGTCCAATCTAACAGCATTACCAATACATTGCTAATTCTTTTTTCAGGAAACTCCAGAGTTCGAACCAGCTACCCTAGAACAACCAATTCTAGTCTCAGCAGCCCCTTTGAGGTCAGGTCATAATGCTATTCGAGATAATGCTACTGTAGTATCTCAAATGTATTATGTACCTACTATTCCAATTTGGCCTAAGTCATCAGAGACTGGCGTTGGATATTGTCAAATATTAGGGTGAATCAAAGTTGTGTATTGTGTCCCCCTATATCTTGAGGTTTCAGAGCAAGCTTTATATACCCTTTCCCTTCTGTATAGAATCAGCTAGAAGCTGATTGCTAAGCCTTGTGGCAATAGGTGGCAATAGGTGGCAACTTTCGCCACTGACATATCTGACAGATATGTAGTATTCACTGAGTCCTTACTGTAACGGTCTCAAGGTAGTGTATTGCAACTAGCTAGGCCACTCTACAGAGTATACCTGTAACGGGCTGTGCCCGTAGGTGGCCTCGGGAACCCTCGGCCTTTCGTGGCCCACTTTTACCTTTAAGCCACCATGACGAGTATATTTATGGATGGACCTCCTCTACTCTCTTTCTCTTCTTCTTCTTTCCTTAAGTTTGGTATACTCTGTATCTATTTTACTTGCTTATCTATTTTACTTATCTATTTTACTTACTTATTATATACATTATATTAGATTGAGTTTTCAATATATAACCCTATTGTCGAATGTTGGGGTGAAAAGATTGTCTTCTCTCTCTCTCTTGAGGTTTTTAGAGTAAGCTTTATATACCCTTTCTCTTCTATGTAGAATCAGCTAGAAGCTGATTGCTAAGCCTTGTGGCAACAGGTGGCAACTTTTGCCTCTGACATATCTGACACCTATTATAGGAGTTATTTCAGGACCTAAATTGCCTTAATTATAATACCAGCCATCTTAGTGTCAAATATTAGGGTGAAAAATTGTGTGTGTTCTCTCTCCTGCCCCTATGTCTTGAGGTTTCAGGGCAAGCTTTATATACTCTTTCTCTTCTGTATAGAATCAGCTAGAAGCTTGATTGCTAAGCCTCGTGGCAATAGGTGGCAATAGGTGGCAACTTTCGCCTCTAACGTATCTGACACTTAGGCATAGTCCTTTTCTTAGGTCAGTTACAGCTCGATACTCACTTACTGCTCTCCTGCTCCTCCTCCTCCTATTCCCTATTACATTCTTATTATTCTAATTCTATTACCCTTGTTATTCTGGCTCTTTTATACAGGAAAAAATAATATCCCCCACCCGGAATATTCAGTTTGTATTTTATAACAATAATAACATCTAAAGCAGGGTTTATAGTACTAAACATCCACTAAAGACTAAAATCTCCACTAAGTAGCTACTAGATATTCCGAAGGGTATAAAGAAAATTAATAAAGAGATTTTAAGAAAAGATTAATCCCCTATTTTCTATAACTTATATATATTATATATTAAAAATCCAATATAATATAACGTATATGATAAGCGAGCGTCGCAAACAAGCAAGCGTCGCACCTATACTGTACAGCTAAAAGTGTAAATTTTAGATTTTCTAAAACAGGCTATTTAATTAGTAAATTTCTAGAGAATTAACTTTAGGTTTTTAAGAAAGAAAGTCATGAAATGTTATTTTCTTTATATTTGTAACTAATTTATGAAACTAGTTATAAATAAAAATAGTAAAAGAAACAGTGCGAATTTTATACTACTGAGTCGGGGATTTTCGGCCTTTGGGGATTTCCGGTCATTTGATCAGATCCTTGCCGCGACTAGGGCTAAGATTGACAGCTTCCTTCAACAGGAAATACCGTACCGGGTAGGGACCAGTGGCTTGACCCATTGGGGCCATAAATTGGGAGACCTCGTGTAAGGTCTATTAGCAGCGAACATACCTTTCAACATCCTTTTTTTTTAGCATCTTATTCAATTGACAGTCTTTTGGTCTATTCTTTTGAGACCCCTCAGGGATCCATTTGATCAAATGGTATCAGCTGAGAAGGTCGTCATTTTCGCTCAATCTGGTCATTTATCCAGATTTTGATCTCGACCCTATCCGACCTTTCCGTCACAACACTATTGCAGTCACCACAGCTCAGCCTCTGGGTGGGTTGTGTGTTCTTAGTGTCCTCTGTTCCCGCCCTCACACACTACTAGCGCTATAAGTATATATAGCTTAAAAAAGCTCTTAAAAATAAAATATATTTTAAATAAGCTGTATTTAAAATTATAGCTACTTTAGGCTTAGTTTGAGTTTTTAAGAATTATTTTAAAATCGCGATTTAAGGTGAAAATTGTAACGGGCTGTGCCCGTAGGTGGCCTCGGGAACCCTCGGCCTTTCGTGGCCCACTTTTTACCTTTAAGCCACCATGACGAGTATATTTATGGATGGACCTCCTCTACTCTTGTTGAATTGGTGGCATGTTGGAACACCAGGGCTCCAGGGAGTCACATGAGAAACAGGAGATTGTCAGGCGATTCGGAAGGGGCTCGCCGAGCCTTCGGCCGGCTGGCCCGTATTAGGAAGAAAAGGAAAGCAAGACCTCCCTGATAAAAAGGGGGGGAGCTACAGTGAACAGATACACAATACACACACATGTTCAAGGTCATCATTTGGTCATACCAGCAATTCGACAACTCTCTTTCTCTTCTTCTTCTTTCCTTAAGTTTGGTATACTCTGTAGAGTGGCCTAGCTAGTTGCAATACACTACCTTGAGACCGTTACAAAAATCCAAGTGCGACGCTCGCTTGTCTGCGACGCTCGCTTATCATATACGTTAATAGATTTTACCTAACTTAAGCAGAAGCAGAAATCTTATAAAATACAAACAATAAGAGCAATAATATTATTATAAATTAAAAGCTTATATAAATCCTATATAATTCTTAACAGAAAAATCCTTCCCAAAGGAGACTTCTTTACATTTGATCTCGGCGGGGGGGATTTAAAGTTCATCTACATATGCCGAATGGGAGTGGGAGGATTAGGACCATTAGAGGGGCCCGGGTGTGGTATTAATCCGGGCCAACAAGAGGTGCAGTTGTGCTTCCAAATCGGGTAATCGCTTAATGCGGTAATTTTGCAAGGGGGGTCAAATTTTGGGGGTGAAAATCCTGGAGCTTAAGAATACCTTTCGTACCGAAAGGCAAAGAGTCTCAATTAAGCTAAGCTTGGGTGTCAGTGTGGGTGGGTCAGATTGCTCCCTTCTATGACAAGGTGGCCCGGTTTTGTAACGTTTTGTGCTAGACCGCTGTACCATAGGGCAAAAGATTGGTCAATAATCGCTATGACGGCGACTACTAGGCACATTAGCTGCTCTTTTAAGCCTATCGCTGTTCCCGGTGAACCAAGCCGTAACACGATGCTCCCCTCCCATAAGGCTGGTCCTCGAGCCTTCGGAATCCGGGCCGGAAGGTTAAACGTTTATCCGGTGTAGCAGCTATGAACGTGTGATGGTCGGGCTTACACTAGGGCTCTAGGGTAGGTCCAAGGCGTGTAGTGTTTATGATCTAGTGGATCAGGACGTCGTAGTGAGCAATGTAGGTCACGGTCTGGTAATGGTAGAATAGTAGATTCAATGTAACCAAGTGTGTTGATAGCTGTCGAGGCTATGCCTTTCGGTACGAAAGGTCTTCTTAAGCTCTGGGATTTTTCACCCCCAAAATCCTGATTACCCGATTCGGAAGCGCAACTGCACCTCCTGTTGGTCCGGATTAACCCCATCCGGGTCCCTCTATTGGTCCGAATCCTCCCACTCTCATTTGGCATCCGGGTGCCTCTAATGGTCCTAATCCTCCCACTCTCATTTGGCACATCTAATGGTCCTAATCCTCCCACTCTCACTTGCTCCCTCTAATGTGGTCCTAATTCTCCCACTCTCATTTGCTCCCTCTAATGGTCCTAATTCTCCCACTCTCATTTGCTCCCTCTAATGGTCCTAATCCTCCCACTCTCATTTAGCACATGTGAATGAACTTCGAATTCACTCCCCCCCCCGGAGATCAAGTGTAAAAAAGTCTTCATTGGCTGGGATTTTTCTGTTAAGAATCACGTGGGATTCACGTGAGCTTTTAATTTATAATAATGACGTTGCTCTTGTCGTTTGCATTTTGTGAGATTCCAGCTTCTACTTGAGTTAGGTGAAATCTATTATATTAGATCGGGTTTTTAATATATACTATATATATAGGAAACAGTGGATTGATTTTTCTCGAAATCTCATTATTGATCTCCTTACCTTTTGGAATACCTGGTAGCTACTTGGCGGAGATTTTTGGTCTTTGGTGCATGTCTGTGCTGCGAACCCCGCTTCAGACGTCATCATCGTCATGGAACCGCGAACCGGACGTTCCGGGCGGGGGACATCATCGTCCCCTGCGTAAAAGTGCCAGAACGACGAGGGCAATGGAATCGGAACAACAAGAACGTGATAGGGAATGGGAGGAGGAGCAGGAGAGCAGTGAGGGAGCGTCGAGCCGTAACCGACCTAAGAAAAAGACCACGCCCAAGGCGGCTGTGTTGAGATCCGTTGTCACGGATCAATGGCTATTCCGATCCATTGGTGGCTGGGATGTGGATGATCTTCTCGTCAGTAGCTTCCGCTGGTTAGCGCTAGTTTTCTTCTTCTTCAATTAATACAACCTGCACATTTCAACAGGCTGGCATCATGATCGAGGCAATCCAGGGCCTGAAACAACTCCTACAACAAGACTTCAATAACAAAATGGAAATCATAAAGGCCGAGTTTCAGCAGTGATATAATTGGATTGGAGGCAATTTGGATTGGACTGGATTTGGGGCTCTCGAAGATTTAGACTGGATTGGATTTATTGGCATGGAGCTCCTGGAGCTCCATAGTCTAACCTAATAAGGCAAAAGCTAAGCCTAATTTGGTGGCAGTGACGGGGCTCCCGTCGCAGACTACGATATAACTGCCCGCTATAGTCAGTATCCAACTCGTGCAGATTGGTCCACTAGCAAAACTATAGAAGTAAATGCATCGCTCGTAACTTCGGCAGTCCTTCTGCTGTGGCAGACGTATCTGAACAGCCTACTTACCAACTACACTATGGCTACTATCTCCAGCTATTTCGGCCCTGGCAGCGGTCGCCGTCCTGATCCTGAAAGAGTTATTCTTGCTCCAACATATCTTAACCCCCGCCCAAACCACCCCGCCGGAACCCTAATTAAACCTGACGAATTCAAGCGGAATAGAAAGCAATGTGTTCTCTACTCTGTCTGGCAGTAGGGTATGGTTGATATACAATTCGAGCAGGAGCCATCTAAGTGGTTCTTACTGCTATCTGTATCAACTGCAACAGCGCCAAGGGAGTTATGCATATTGGAGAAGCAAGTTGCTGGAGAGCATAATAAGTACTTATTTAAGTGCTGTTATAACTATACGCAAGGATATAATTCCCGTTCTACTCGAAATCTGCTTATTTAGCGTCTTATTTATTGTCCCAGAAGGGTCACAATATAAACTGGAATCCATTCTGGATATATTGGAGGCTGCCTGTCCCCACGTCTGAAATGGATTGGATCGAGGCTCGGATCTAGCTCTAATCCAATCCAATAACATCACTGAGTTTCAGCTCGAGTTTACAAAGCTTTACGACCGTATGGCTGAAGAAGTCGCTAGGACCACGGCCCAGATGGCACAAGAGTTATCCCAAGTCCGTAAGCAGCTTACCCAGGTTTGCTGCAAGCTGGAACAAACCCGGCTACAGTTGGATATCATAACAATGCTTATGCAGCACGATCGCCTAGCCAAACATATGCGGATGCTGCCGGAATAACCCCTGTTAGTATTACCATTCCAATTCCATCCACAGTTCGATCGGCAACTCCGGAACCGGTGTTCTGCACAGAAGACACATCCAGGGTGCCCGAGGATCATATCGGAGATACTACACCAGCAGTGCTTCGCAGGGCCATTGAACAGGAAATGCAAACGTCTAGCGACCAACCTAGTTGGCGATGCGTCGCAGTGACCAGAGACGGACGAAATACCAACCGCCTGAGGGTCATCGGTAGGAACGACGAAGAACTGAGGAGGATCAAGGCGATCATAGAGGCCAAGAACATTGTGGCTAACAGACAGACCGTTTGACAGACCGGCTGAGTCCGTCTGCCAGACTGCAGACCGACGGACCGGCCATTCTCATCAGACCGACAGACCGGACAGACCGATCGGTCTGGGGTGGTCTGGATCGGTCTGGGTTGGCCTAAATAGGTTACTGTTTCAATCCCCCCATTGGTCCGCTGCGCCCTTAGCAAGCCGGGGAAGGTCTGTTTACTCAACCTGGCGCGTCTGCACTTGCCAGAAAACTATTGCAAAAAATTCGCGTCGTGCTCCGTACGAGCGCATCCATACCTGCATCATGATATCTTCTAGCAGGACTTCGAACCCCTTGCCATCTATACTGCAGTCTCTTGATCCCTGTCTCAATTCTCAATTATTAACCTTCACCCTATTGGCTAGGTCTCTTAGTTCTGTATTAAGCTCTTCAAATCGTGCCACTCAAAATGGTGCCTGCTCCTCAAAGCCTGCTGCGTACGTCTTATTGGCTACGCAAAATAAAGGTAACACACACACGCGCCCTATTGGCCAAGTCTCTTCATCCACCCACTCAGAGCCGACCACTTAAAACCGCGCCCTCTTCTCAACACGTGCAGCAACCCACTAGTAAACAGGCTCTTGTTGCAAGCTTCGTGCCGAAAGGCTACTCAGCGCAAGGGAGCCGCCAACTTGCCCACCACGCCCAGCTTCCAACTTCCAGCTTCCCCCGGCGGACGTGCGCCTTCCCCTGTCTCTATGAAAGTGCTAAACGAATGTGCTTATATACTAAGGGTATTCCTGTTGGATCACGGTTGGGAATGGTGATCCAACAATGATTGGTTAGAAATTGGTGGGGCGTGCATGGTGTGGTCATCGTCACGTGGTCTGTGCAGACCGGGCCGTGACAGGTTTCGTTTTCGCCCTTGAATGACAGGACCCCTCTCAACATCCCAAGCAAAGATTCGACATCGTTCACTTTGCATACCTACATGTATCTCGTGCTCACTTGCCAGTAAACACGAAACTCACACACGGAAGACAATCGTGATGCTGATGGTCCAGAACACGCCCCAAGCCATGATCGGAATCCCATCTGGGCGCGATACGGAAGAGCTTCCTTCCGCTGCCGAGTTCGCCCAGGATCTCGACTATGACCTCGACTTCCAGGAGGACGATTTATTTACCTGGATGCAGGAGCAAGTGGAGGACACTGATGCTACCTGGACCACTACAGACCTATTTCTGCCCACCTCTCCCTCAGAGACCCGCGGTCTCCAAGCCTCAGCCACCGATGTAGTTGGTGAGCCCTCTACGAGCACCACACCCATGGGCCAATTACAAACTCCGGCAGCCAGTGTACCGCCAAAATCTGGTCGTCGCTTTTCTACTCGGGTGGCAAAGATACTGAGGAACTGGTTCGCAGCCCATCAACAACATCCCTATGCCACCGCTGAAGATCTCGAGATGCTCCAGGACCAAACGGGTCTCAGCCGGCAGCAAGTAACCAACTGGCTCGTAAACGCCAGAAGGCGCTCTAAGCCGCCTTCTTCCCGGATTCAAGCCTCATATATCCGTGATGCTACTCAATCAACATCAACCGGACCTAATACCATCAATATCCCCCGACGACCCCCGACGCCTATGCCTTGTGAAGAAATGAGCCCCCTTCAGCGCTGGCAACACTCGCCACCCGAATGCGAACCCGCTACTGTCGCCAGCATCTCTCGTGCCGTGGCTGCCTCGCCTAAACTTGGGCCCATCTCGCCAATATCCGGCAGATCTTCAGATAACGCCTCGTCGGTCAGTAGCGCAGGCAACTCCCATTCAAGTCGCGGATCTGGGTCTCACACCTCGGCCCATTCCTACAGCTCCGGAAGCTCGCTTAGGATCCTGGCGCGACATGCTGGTCGGAGAAGACGGCGAAGGGCGCCCAAGCGACAAGGCTACCCCCGGCCAAGTCTGTTCCACACGTACCACACGTACCAGTGTACATTTTGTCCAGAGACGTTCAAAACAAAGCATAACTGGACTCGGCATGAAAAGTCACTGCATCTCTCGCTCGAGAGATGGGTTTGCTCTCCAAACGGGGCTACTGTCATGCACCCCGAGCAAGGCATATCGTGTATCTACTGCGGACAAGCCGACCCGAACGAGCCGCACCTGAATGCGCATAATTATGCTTCATGCATAGAACGTTCGCTTGAGGAGCGCACTTTCTATCGGAAGGACCACCTTCACCAGCACTTAAAGGTGGTACATGGTACCAAGTACATGGAGTGGCCGATGGACTCATGGAAAACCGACAACGCCGAGATCAGATCTCGATGCGGCTTCTGCGGAGAGGCTCTATTGTCCTGGGCCATACGAGTCGACCATCTCGCCGACCACTTTAAGAGTGAAAGCACAATGGCGGATTGGAAGGGTGATTGGGGATTTGACCATGATGTGAATGAAATGATCGAGAATGCTATACCACCTTGTGAGTAGCTGTTTCTGATATGATAATTCTCACAACTAACCGATAGACCTCATTCATTACGAGCAAACCTCGCCACTTCCCTTCTCTGTCACGCAAGGACCGGCCGGCACACCTACTAGTGCATATGAGCTCATCAAACTAGAGCTCGAGTATTATATGTACGGCTACCTAGACGCACATGGGCGTTTGCCTTCGGATCACGAACTCCAGTACGAGGGATGTTCCATTATTTTCGGTGCAAAAGTCGCCTCTGGCCATCCTGTCCCGCCAGCACCGTCATGGCTTCGAGACATCTTCACCAGTTCAAAATCTATCCAAATGCCAATGTTTCCATGTCACATTGTCCTTTCCTCGGCGGGGTCTCGTGGGGTTAGTAAGTAGTGGCAAGTGCGCTTGAAGGCAATTCTCCAAGTGTTCAGTTTCCTATCTTCGGCCGCTGAAGCGAGACCTGGTGTCGTGCCACGAGGGTGCGTGGGAGGGTTAGTCGGGAGTTAGTATTGTTGAAATGAGAAGATTCTAATTTCTTAATTCATACTGAATGTGCAGTAGGGGAACCACTGTTTATGTACAGTCACGATCTCTTGTAGAATGTTCCTCCTTCTTCCACACCTTACCACCGGCTTGGTCGCCTCACACTTGTGATCTCCAACAAGTATTGTCGGGGGGATGTTAACGCATCCGTCGTCCTACTCGCTCTGGACGGGGTAGAGTCTGCGTGCTTGGAAAAAGAAACATGCACAGTAAACACGAGCGACGGGGGCTTATCAGCAGCTCATGCGCCCGATACGCCCTATGCCTTGGTGCCAATTGAGAGCTTGGCATGTGGGCAATCCTTTCCAGCATAGAACTCTGGGTCCGCCTATCTTTCCAGATGATGGCTGAATCAGCGCTGACCTCAATTCAAGTATCAAGTCAAGTATTTCAAGTAAGTCAAGTAAGTTGACGGCCCAATATATTTCAAGTAAGTAAGTTCATAATGCCTCAAACTTGATTTACTTGAAATACTACCCGTTGGCAATGTGGGGCGCCGCCTACCAACCTCGTCCCGAGGTTGGTCACAAAAACCTGGTCCAGCCACAAAAAGATGGTCCACTTTTTACACCAAAAACAGCCAATTATAGCTCTTTATTCTAAGCTTATTAAAGGTAAATAAAACCTTTTAAAATTATATCTAGATTTAAATAACTTAGGGCTTTAAAAAGAACCTCTTTCTATATTTTTATATTATTATTGTTTATTTTATTTATTTACTTATCCTTTTTAAACCTCTTTATAGATATCTTATTATAAATATTAATAGATTATAAAATTTTAATATTTATCCTTAAGTCTAAAGTTGATTATATATAAATCTATTTTTTAGAAATATTTATAACTTATATATAAGCTAAAGCTAGAATATAAGGTTAAAATAGCTGTTTTTTGGTGTAAAAGTGGACCATCTTTTTGTGGCTGGACCAGAGTTTTGTGACCAACCTCGGGACGAGGTTGGTAGGCGGCGCCCCACATTGCCAACGGGTATATTTTATGGGTTTTCCTGTGCGATGGTCCTGGGAGTGCCGAGGCCATTCGGGGCTCGTCGGGCCCCAGGTGTTGGGTAATGAATTTGGTGTGTCCCCCAAGCTGATTGCACTAATGATAATCCAGGGACGCGGTAGGGGTGGCGCGGATTTATTGTTTTGTTCGCCCGCGTGGTCGAGACGTGTCGCACCTGACTCAGAACCCAAGTAGTCCCTTTGTGAGAAGCATCCACGATCCGCGATCCGCCAATGATCCGCTATGGCAGCACAACAGCAGTCGCTAGAAACGCTCCTGGGAATTAGCAGTCAGCGCAAATCACTGAAACAGCAGCTTGACGCTGCGTCCATCAAGGCTGAATCTGGGAGAACGACTCTTGCTGACCTCCCAACGGTCCAGATCGGCTGCAAGAGGTATATACCAGAGGAGTATATTGCCAACAAGAATCGCAAAGGCCGGCGGAGCTGGATTCAAGCCCACGGACTCTTCCTCACAGAAGTCAGCCCTGATTTGCGGACGTTGCAGACCTATTGGGCTTGCTCGAAATGTGATGAACGCGGGAAGAGCTCGTTGTTCGTCGCGACAAACACCACGTCGCCAATTGAACATCTCCGACGGTATATGGCATCTCTATGAGTCCGATTTTTTCTTTCTTTTTCAGCGTCTTACTGGATATAGGTCACATATGATCACTGAGGCGGACGGCAATGCGGACGAAGATTCGTCTCGCGTTGACATTCACCCTCCTTCGAAACGGCGCTGCGTGGAGCTTCCTACTGCAAGATTCAATGTTAATAAAGCGAAGGAGCTGACGGTCGGCTGGATCGTCACTGCCAATCTTCCTTTCACGGCGCCGTCGAATCCGTACTTGCGACGAATGCTCGACTTACACGATGCGTCATTGGCGAAAGAGGTGCCGTGGAGCCGGCAGTCGGTGTATGATACCATGCGGAAATTATTCGAGGCAAAGAAGGGAGCAATATCGAGTCAATTGGAGAAGGCAGTCACAAGGATTAGCTTTAGCTTTGACATGTGGACTTCTCCAAACCGGTACGCTTTCCTTGGCCTCCACGCTCACTATCTCGACGCCTCCTATCAAGTCCAATCACGACTTCTTGCCCTGCGCCGTGTGTGGGGAGCTCATTCCGGAGATAACCAAGCAACGACAATATATGGCATCTTCGGCGAGTACGGGATACGAGATCGGATTGGCGCGGGTGTCTGTGACAATGTCTCGTCCAATGACACATGCTTGGCCAGCCTCTATCGTCAACTTTCTCCTGCGATAGCCGAGGAGGATATTAGAAACCATCGAACACGGTGCTTTGGGCATATTGTCAACCTTGCAGCTCGAGCGTTCCTCTGGGGGAAAGACCCTGACTCGTTTGAGCGAGAAGCCTTCACCGAGGCGGCTTTCCAAGTTGAAGAGCGTGAGCTTCGACTTTGGCGGAAACGGGGAGCAGTGGGCAAGCTGCATAACATCGTCCGGTTCGTCAGGGCTTCTCCGCAACGGCGAGAGTTTGTAACGGGTCAGGCCCACTTGGCTGGCGGCTCTGCCGCCAAGCCCGAATTCTTCTCCACAGCGCCATCGAGTTGATTCTCGAATCTTCTATATTAAAGAAGATATAACGCGTCTTCACGCACCCAGTTTGTATTTAGATTCTTTCCTTTCTTCATCTTGAAAGTAAACAGCATAGGGACTAGTTAGTTGAATCAACTCACTAGAGGCCTTTCACAGAGTTGATGAAATCTCTGGCATGCAACCAGCGCGACGAAGACGGCTACCAACTCTTTGAGGAGGAGCGAGCTGCCATCGACCTCGAGCTGATGCAAAACAATGAAACCAGATGGAATTCGACTTTTCTGATGATCCAGCGTGCCATTCGCAAACGAGAGCATATTGACTATTTTATCGTATATCTCGAAACGAAGGCAGCAGAGCCCCGACAACGTGTGCCTGTCCAAGATCACCTTTCACCGCAGGACTGGCTTCTGTTGGCGGAGATACAGAGTCTACTAAAACCACTCTAGGAGATCACCATGAGGTGCCAGGGTTGGGCCAAAGAAGGCCGTTACGGCGCCTTGTGGGAAGTGATGATCGGAATGGAATATTTGCTCAACTTCTTCGAGGAGCAAAAACTGATATTCTCGCCACCTGATGGCACTGCTAATGAGCTAAGGAATGCCAGAGCCTCGGCAACCAATAGTACGGCTTTCTAGTTCATATTCGCTCGTCTCATGCCTATTTTGCTAATAGTTTCTCAGGATGTAGTACTCCGCAAGTTGACCAGGGTCGCAAACGCGAGAAACTGTTGCATTTGACAGCTACGGCAAAAGTGGAATGAACACTCCGCTAATGCGTAGCATTATGATAGCCTATATTATGTGACAGAAACACTTACCACAGCACACTCGAGACGAATACACTGGTGCATTTTTGCAAACTGAGAATCTTAATGATGACCACCGAGGATGCATACAAATCTCTATCAATAACTGTTGGTCAAAGCTTGATGAGTATTACAGTCTACTTAGCCAATCGCCACTTTACCCGGCTGCCGTTATTCTTCACCCACGCTGGAACGTGTCTTGGCTTGAGGCGAACTGGACTAGCCACGAGCAACTAGTGTGGCTAAGGGACGCCAAGAACAGTGTCCGGGAATTCTTTGAACAACAGTATCCACGTAAGGAGCAGTCCGAGACAGCGAGAACCATAATCGGAAAAGCGATGCGGCAAGACGAGCCCAGTCAATTTGACCAGTGGATGCAGAGCTACGATCGGTACATGATGGAGGAAGAAGATGAGCTTGGGGTTTATATGAGACAAGGGCCAGTCCGGCGAGAGAACTTGAACCCCATTCTATGGTGGAAGGATCACCAAGAAGAATATCCACGTCTGAGCAAGTTTGCCCTCGACATCCTGGCAATTCCTGCGATGTCTGTTGATCCTGAGCGGACGTTTAGCGTCACAAAAGTTGACGGCAAGCTCGCAAAGGCAGAGCTTAAGCCCCGAGATAATAGAGGAAATACAGTGCCTACGGAATTGGCTAGGCCATCAAGCGATCACTGTGGGCGAGGTCGTTAGCTTTGGTGGGGACCTGATGGGTTGGGATGGAGGGGAGGCGTGAGAGTACCAATAGCTTCATCCTGGCCTCAGGTCAGCGCTTTCAATCAAGTATATCAATTCAATTCAAGTTAAGTAAGTTCACGGACGGTTTTATTTCAAGTAATCAAGTTGCACCCCCGAACTTGACTTACTTGAATTGAAGTCAGCACTGGAAACAGCTGCCACGTAGGTTAGTGTAAGGAGTAAGGGGCACGGGGGTTATTCAGTGAGGATCGTGCTTAGCAACCCAACAAATTGATTGCATTGAAGTAAAGAAGAACTGAAAGCTCTTGGAGAGTTTGCCAAGCTAGCGAGTTACCTAGTCAACGCTCAGGGGGTGGTTTGTGGCGATGCCTTCATTTGGTGGCGTTAACGGTCGACCAATTCGCGCACGAGTCGAGCACATGTCAGGCCAATTAGCCAACCATAGGAGGTTTTATGCTCGATTCTTTCTGACTGAGTAAAACGCCCTTCGGGCTGAATAATCTTTTTTTTATTAAAAAAAATGCATTCCCATATCCGTTAGGCATAAAGACTCTAGAGACGACTATATAAGACAAGGAACCTTGGTTGTGGCCCTGAAGACCCTAGTCGCAATTGCCTACTGGATACATGCAGCAGCCCGAGGAAGGCGGCTGGGAGTATTTGGTCGGACTCATCCACAACCACCCTAAAACACTATTCATGCGTTGCTTGCCATCTGATCACTCTTTGTGAGAATCAGAATATCTTCATGCCTTGCGAGACCCGTTGATTTCAACATGTTCGACTCTGTCCCCGAGCATTGCCTTAGGGGTCGCCTCGGTCTCGGAATGGAAATTACTCTTTCCAAAGTGAGAGTCAATCTCCTCCAAGGTGAGTCCCTTGGTCTCGGGATACATGGTATACACCAGAACGATGGAAAAGACGTTGATGGCTGTAAAGACAAAGTAGGTCCTCGCGCCAATGCCGGCAACTGCAACAGGCCATACCTGGCCAACAATGATGCCTCCGAGCGAGGCCCCGGAGGCGGCAATGCCCAGTCCCCTGGCACGAACATGCGCAGGGAAAGTCTATCAGACAAGCAATTAGTTCTTTCATGGAGCAGGCCTAGACAGGGGTGGAACGAGGTGTTTTGTACTTCAGCAGCATAAATCCATGCCGTCGGCCCAAACCCAATAGAGTATCCGAGTGAAAAGAAGAAGATGAAGAAGATGCTGCAGTTGTTGGCTGCAACATTTGACTGATTAGGGTACCGCGTCTGTAATGCTCCGTTCATCTGATTGAAGTGGTGCGTGAGAAGCCAGAATCTCCATATCCTTTGCACAAGACTACTAACCAACAAGCTCAATGCCATGATTGCAGCGCCGAGTCCAAGGGAGTGGCGACGACCGATCCGATCGACAAGCAAGATTGCGGCGATTGTGCAAGCTGCCATGACCGTACCATCGATGCCACTGGCAAGAAGGCTCAGGGATTCAGAGGCCCCTGCTCCGCGGAAGTTGGACGGCAAGTAGTAGCTAAGCGGTTGCGCATTAGCTCAGCGGAACGATGATAAGCAGTCATAATGAGGACGCGAGACTGACCGAATGCCACTTGCACCACTCAACTGCTGCAGAAACTGGAGGGCCCACGCTCTCCATAGACGAGCCCAGAGTGCCCTGTCCTTGACGAAGACTTTAGCATCGGAGATAGAGTTCTCCTTATGCCAGAGAATACTCGCGCGGATTTCCTCCAATTCGGCCTGGACGAACTCGGGGCGATCACTTCCACGCAAATCAGTAAGTGCCTTGGCAGCAGCTTCAAGCTGATCATGTTCGAGCAACCAACGAGGACTAGAAGAGGCATAGGTCAGCAGGGAGGCCAGAGGTGGCAGATTAACAATTTGGGACAGAACCAGGAGCTCGAACCTTTCGCAAAGGAATGGAGCGCCAACACAGAATATGACAGCTGGGACGTATTGAATGAGGATGCTCAGGCGCCACTCCAAACTCTCGCCATTGCCTGCTCTCCAAAAGCTGAAGCCGTACCCTATCCAGAAGGCGATGGAGATACTTGGCAAAGTCAGTGACAGAATATGAGTTTTCCAAGTACAGGAATATCCTACCCTAACGACTGAAGGCTTGGTAAGCAAATTTAGACTCTTTTGTGGTAGCGGAGAACAAGGCGTCGTACAATACCAACTTGATTTAACGTGATAATCGCACCTCGATAGCGCGCTGGGCTGGTCTCAGAGAGATACAGCGGCACCGCGGTGGCCACAATGCCGGTTCCAACTCCAGCGATGAAGCGACCGATGACCATCATTGCAAGGTGAACGGCGCCAGCCTGAAGCCCAGCGCCAACGCAGAGCACAGCAACACCAGTAACACCAGACCAGCGTCGACCTAGACGGTCATTGACCGGACCAGCCACGAACGCATACGATAACCAGCTACCTAATATAACAGGTCAGCGGTGAGACATCAGACGCACAGACTAGACTAGCCGTACCAACTGAAAAGATGGCCACGATGAGCCCCGATTCGCCGGAACTGGGATTCTTGAGCGCCGTTAAATACCCAGGGGCAACAAGTACTGTAGAGAGAATTCCGATGTCGTAGCTATATGTACGAAAGTCAGTCCTATCTCGTCTGTATCCGCCGAATTAAGGGAGAGGGAATCGTCACGCACCCCCAGAAGATAGCTCCCATGGAGAAGCAGGAGACCGCGAGGATATTGTACCAAGTGAGACCTCGAGTGTCGGAGGCGTTTGGGGTCGCCATCGTAGAGAGTTGGTTCGAGCTGTGCAGTGAGTAAGTAGTAGTAAAGAAGCTGTAATGAAATATGACAATGATTATCTGTCGTCTCTGCAAAGACAACCCCGAGGGCAATTTAGCTCGATATATATTTTATCATCAGATAAGCCCAGCCCCTTCATCTGCAAACAACACTCCACGCCGTCCCGGATGAGTTCATGCTCCCCAGCTGGGGATGGATGGCTGATCCGGGGCAAAGCGGGGTAGCGGTAACAAGCGGTGGTTCCGCGTATTACCTCCTCTGTGACAAGAAAAACCCGCATGGGAATGCTCATTGGCTGTCGGCGGTCCCGTCTGCTTGTTAGTCGACAGGGGTCTTTAGACGGGACTAGGAAATAGCTGGCTTGATATTTAGGTTTAACTAATTAGCTAGTAGCTTGCTATCTACGGAGGACCATTTCAAAAGTTTCGTCCTGCCAAGACGCTACGATATGAAGGCAACCAATCAATGCAAGGCTAAGTACATTAAGTACTTCTCTCCTCACACAAGCCCTGGAAGCTCAAGGGTTATAGAACGCCATCAATCACTATCCTTAGCAGCTAGTACCTATTACCCCCTGAAGCAATAGGGGGCGTAGCGGACGATTTGAGAACAGTAGCTTACCCTCCTTGTACCTTAGGTAACTGACAAGGATAAAGGGATATGGCGTCTTTAGCGTTGGACAAAACTTTTGAAATGGACTACCGTATTAACTTACTAGTTTCTTCCCTAGTTCTCCGATCCCAGTCCTCCACCGGTTGTTCCGGGTCCAGGATCATCGGCTCTTCCCTTGGCGCGCGTCCGGGGTAGCGAGGGGTTCTTGGACGTCAACTCCTCCGCGTAGACGTTGGAATGGTATTAAAATAAGACTTCTTGCCCGGATCTCCAATTGGAAGTTCAACATTGACATTACTCATACACTGGCGAAGTCTCAACAACAAAGACGGAATTATGGCTGCAGATGAGGCTCATCGTAAGCAAGAGAACCGTAGCCTAAATCCTTCGTCATTATCTTCTTTACCGCTCCATGTGAGATAAACTCGACAATGAGATCCAGGGAACATTGCAGACCCAAAACAGACGGCGTGGGCTTCGACTCCTGCGCTTGGATTTATGCCTCTGAGATGTTTCCCGCGAACTGCCGGTCTAAAGATCTCGGCCTTTCTGCCCCTGGGGCCGTCCTGGGTTATATTATTGTTAGTCAATCTACCTAGTTGCTGACTCCAACGTCGGCCCTCGCGTCTACTTTATCTTCATGTCCTTCAGCGTCCTTGCAGCAGTCCTGGTTTATCCCTGCAGTCCTAACACAAAGAAGAAAACTGTAGATGAGCTTAATCCCCACTTTGCAAAGCTCAACGTTCATTCCGAGGCTGTAGTGTCTTTGAAGTGGACATTAAATTGGGCTCGTGGGTGCACCGGGACGGACCATGTGAAAGTCAGAACATGATTCCTCATGAACGACGTCGTAGCACAGGGTTGTTTTCCATTGCACTTCCGACGGCAGACTTATTAATGTCATGGATGGTCGAAACTGTAGTACGGCTGATATATTTATGCGGCGTGCATCGCATGTAACCAATGAAGATTTTCTGCACTGCGGAAGCGACTGACGCATCTGAGCGAAAGCAGAAAAGTTGCCGGGACGAGCAGCAGGATGCATGGTGCCAGCTGGGGCCTCTTGTTGCCAGGGTCTATAGCAATGGCCCAAGAGATTGACTTCCAAGTAAGTTGCATTCGGAGGCCCGATAATTAGTCCCCGCTCGGCTGGACCTATGTCGACAGATACAAGGACCAGTCGGTGGTTCCGTCAGTCTGTCTTGGTTGCTTGAGGATGCTATTGGAAGTCTCAAATGAAATGACGGTAACATCGAATCAACCCTTTCATCATCTTTACGAGCCTTCCATGAGGGTTTCGAGATGGGATGTATTTCTTCAAAATAACACACCCTATGTGCGCGCCTATGAGACACATTCCCGTTGTTGCGGGGTGCGGCATGCTCTCAACTATATGAAAGCGATAAGCTGTATTGGTGAAACTATATGGGAAGTAAGTCAATGATTTCTTTGACTAGTGACGGGCTTCTGATTGAGGCAGTTCCCTTCCTTGCAAATTTCTTTAACCAAGGTGCCCAAGCAACACACCCAAACTGTTCCAGCACTATGAAAACGCCCACTTCAATGTTTACATTTCACTTCCTGCCTAGAATATCAAGGCCATGATACATTAAGAAGCGAGGTCAAGTTTTTAATCCCGGAGTTACGAGACCTCAAACGGAGCCACCGAAATAGATTGCCGTCACGTGTGGCTCTGTATATGTTGAATATGTGCTGAAAGAGGAAGTGTCGCATATCCAGCCCTGGTCCCACTAGAGCAGCTGCCTTGCCTAGAACAGGCAACTCTTTCATTTGTGTATAAAGAGCTGCACGGCTCAGTGCATCTTGTGATGGAGTTCGGGCTCCTCAAACACTTCTCATCAATCGACTGGTGCAACCAAAAATACACACACAATTCATCTCAATATCTGACAGTATGCGTCTTCAGCCGGAGTGCATACCCACCGGCATTCGTGCTTATTTCCTACAGCTCGCTCTTAAAGAGCACAATTTTGATAATACCTTAAACGACTTCTCTAAAGACCTTTCGTTTCTTTTAAACCATAGCGTTTCCTGATCCTGAACTCGAGGCATTTGTCTTCAAGACCGCGCCCCCGTTGGACCCCGCATGGCTGGAGTATGAGGAAGAGGTCAAGAAGAGAGGGCCTCCCCGGATCTTCAGCTCTGTCTTGGAGAGACAGCCCGTTTATTCCCAAGAGTGCCGTAACTTTCAAGCACGGATGATGGCACCCGGAGCACGAGATTACGAGTTATCCCAAGGAATCCATAGGGAAAGGTTCACGATTACGGGTTCTCTGGATAGGTTCAACATTCCTGTTCTTCAGCTGGAACTTGCTGAACATCGGAGTCGAGATCCCGAGATCGTCATCATTTACTATCACGGAGGTGGTCTCAGACTCGGCGAAGCGGATAGCGAAGAACTCTCTTGTCGACACCTTGTCAAATCTGGCGTGGGAAGATTCCGCCTGTACTCCGTCGGTTATCGACTCTTACCCTTGAATCCTGCAAGTACATGCCTTTCGGACTGTATGGATGGATTCAAAGCATTCCACACGCACGCAAAAAGAGTCATTGTTGCGGGGAGCTCGAGTGGCGGGCAGATGGCTACGGCGATAGCTCAAGCGGCACCTAAGGGTTCCATCCATGGCCTCTTACTGAGATGCCCTGTTACGGCTGATGTGCCTACTGGCATGAAATTTATCCCGGAGCGACTACGGCCATATCACACCAGCGTGTCACCTACTTTCATCACATCACTGAATGGCTACCATCGACGAGATGTTCCAAGGGATGGCCTCGAGAGACTGCCACTCGAAGTTACAAAGGAGGAACTGGAGGGCCAACCTCGAACTTGGGTACAGCTCTGTTCAAACGACACGATATACTCGGATGGACTTTGTTATGCATTGGCCTTAAGAGAATCCGGCGTTGAGGCTCAAGTGGAGATTGAAGTGGGCTGGCCTCACACATACTGGTTGAAGGCTCCACACTTACCTCAGGCTTTAGCCGCCGAGAAGAAGATGATAGACGGGCTGAGGTGGCTGCTTCAAGGATGAGTAAACTAGCAATTCCTGCGAACTATGGACAAGTCTGTTTGCTTTCTCTCACTGCTTTGCGGTCACCATTTTTGATTCTCGCCTGACTGACCGTAGATATTCCACTGCTCCTGAACCAGTCGCAAGAGGGCCCAGTCTCTGAAATCGAAACCACTCTTCCTATAAGCCGCACCAACACATCAAAGCTCCACGATGTTGGCATCCGAAACAGCTAGGGTAGGCTATTAAAGGCGCGTCTCGTCCCTCTCACATCATACCACCGTGCGAGCGTTCAAGTTCACCGATCGATACCACCGATCGCAGGCACGCTGAATGTGTTGCTCAGGAGAACTGGTCTTCTTGCCCTGTTGGTTGCTGTCCTCTGTCATTCGGCGGCTCGAAAGTGGTGTCTCCCGGGTTGTTGTCCAGTTCTGGTGGCCTTGATAGGATACAGGATCGCCCCAGCCATTAGAAATAGCGTTTGGCCTGCATGGAGATCCTCCATCCCAAAAAGTGTCTGGGATTCTGACAACCTCGCCGCGGTCCTGAGAGCCTTCCGTGGTGACATCCCAATCATGAACTCCACGGCGGGAAATTGTCGGAATGGCCCGGTGTGGAACCCGGGTCGGCTGCTTCGACTTGTCTGAGGATGGTTCCTTGACCTTGGCCATGTTGGTTGGGACCTCTCAGAAAGTCTCATCACCAGCAGCGTTGGAGCTTGGGTGACTGTTTCCAGCGCTCTGCTTGCTCTCGAGCTGCGTGACAGAGGCTGTCAAGTCCAGGACGAGGGTGGTAAGTTCGTCAATCCTGGCCTGAAGCTTGACGTTCTCGTTCCCCCGAGCAGAATCCTCACCGTTAGGAACCGCTTTGCTCTGATGCTCGCACGTCTAGCTAGCCGCAGACTCGACTTCTTCGCCAACGGCCATGTCGAGAGCAAGGTTAGTCGACTGTTGGATGGTGAGATACATTGCCACAGCAACCGGTATATCTTCAGGCAAGGTTGTGATTTAGTAACTAACAGTGTAACTTAGTCTTAGTAACGTACTTGATAATCGAGTCGGTTTGTTACGACTTGGTCCCCGTAAGCGATAGGCTCTATAGGGCAGCTGGTCCACCTAATTTATTACTACTATTGCGACTAAGGCCTAGATCTTTTGCCCTATGGCGTAACGGAATAGGTGCCCGTGACACGTATTACATACCTTATGACTAACTTATTAGTTTTTTTCAGTAATTAATGAGTTGCTAAAATGCTAGTTGTATCTATCACAACCTGGCTGTCCTCCTTGGCCAGCCACTTTTACTCGTTTCTCGATCAGGGGCCCCAGAGTTGTCTCAAGCGTGGTCTATATTTGAAAGGCTTGTATAAACCCGACGGGTCGAAGCCTGAACCTTACCCAGAGGGTGCTAGTTCCAGGCTTGTCGGTTGTCATTGTAAGTAAGTACGGTCTGTAAGTAAGTATATTTCCGGTGGGCAGGTCCTTTATTGGGGCACAGGACATACGGAGCTGAGCTGTTCGAAGTTGCTGCCGCCTCACGGCTTATCTAGTCCATCTTGCAACGCCTCATGGTTTCGCCGAGGAGCTGGACTCATAACCCTCCATATATAGGCACTCTCCTACCCGCAGCTCGCCCTACGGTAGTGTTCGCTAAAACACGTCTCGCAAGACGTCAAACAAGCATTCTTAGCTTTGCATCCCGCAACTGCATCTCCTCCAGCTCATCCAGCATGGCATCGGCTCAAAGGCGTTCTGTGTCAAGCCTGTTAGGTGCCCCATCAGCGGGATGTGCAGGCGTGGGTGGTCAACCCATGGTTTTCAACTGGTCAGAATTCTCTCACATTTTTGTCAAAGCTGCAGAAGCAGTCTATCCCCCAGTAACCGAGTAATAGAAATGACCAACGTGTGGCGGTAGGGAAAAACCGTCAGAAGGGATCAGAGGCTGGCGTGCAGCTTGCCTTCAGGGAGAAAAACCTCTGCAACCAGGGTCATTGTTTGGAGGGCGTTGCACGCCCTCCAATATCTCGGTCTACCTTGGTTCTGAATGCAGTTGCGAGGTCCGGCTGTGTGTTGAGACCAGCTTTGCAGAGGAAGATGAACTCTCCCAAGGTCTTGCTCTGTGCCTGTTAAGGCCCCGATGGGACCCTGAAGGCAAAAGCGTGGTCGGGTGGCCTGGAAAATGCCCCTCCACTAGCAAAATGCCAACAGCTGCGGGGAAAAAAGAACTTTTACAGGGGAGAGTTGGTCGGTTGTCATTGGATATGATAAAACTCTGCTCAAAGGTATTGTCGCACTTATTAGCGTGCTCAAGGGCCAAAGGTCAGGTAAACGATAATGAGCTGCAGCAATGTGTTGATTGATTGATGTCTAAAGTATGGGGTACTCCAGCCCACAGACATTACTTGAAGCACACAGCTTAATTACTACCAAGTGCTGCTGTTTCCTGAGGCTCGTTGAGATCATGCCTGCCCTTCAATAGGTATGACTGATGATCCTATTGCGCCACCCCGCTTACCGATGCAGCGGAATGAGCAACTCAGTCCGCTACGAAAAGCGCTGGTTGTGGGGACCGATTGGAAGACGGGGTGGATTTGGGTTGATTGCAGGGGAGCGACGTACCACCAGTGAGGCCCTGATCACAAATCATCCGACAACACCCAAGCCCCAAGGTGAACACGAGGAGACTAGATCTTCCAACACCGAAGGAACTTCCGCTCTGTCCAGAGGCCAAGCAGCAGATTCTCAAGGGGCCCTTGTCCGGTGGGGCTGAACTAGGAAGTCTGTGGCCCGACATCAGACGGAGTGAGTTGGCAGGCTGAAATTTTCGTGTAGACCGCACATGCTGGACTACATATTGGCACTAATGTTACGATTTGCCCCATTTGGCGAACCCCCATATTTCCTTTCCTCTGTAAACAGTCTAGTTTCCATCTCCCTGGCCTCAGGGGGGTTGAATCGCTTGGATAAATTCCGTGTGGTGTGTACTGGCTCGCTGTTTGGCCACCCCACGACTGTTTAGATGGAAAACGGACCCGCCGCCCGCAAGACCACTGCAGCCGGGACCGCCGTTGACTCTTCTGCGGTGATACTTCCCCAGAAGGCTCCATTGCCCCGGATCGACAAGCTTGCCAATCCCCGCATAGCATCCTGGCTAGACCCCGAATGCCCTTACATATATATATCTGGCATCTTGGTTCACAGGAGGCACGATTGCAACGACAAGCGAAAGGAGCAAGTACGTAGCACTGCATTGGGAAACAAGTCGTGTTTCTCTTCCGCAATGTTTTCCTGCACGATCTTTCTATCTCTTCTTTTTCCTCTCGCGATTAGCGCCCAGTCATGTGGTACCCGCTGTGCGTTGTACACTTTAGCGTGGTCCGATCAGTTTGATGGCAACGCTGTCGATACTTCTATGTGGAATTATCGCACAGGCCCGAGATTGGCGAGCTACCAACGTAAGGAGAATGTTGAGCAGATAGATGGCGCACTCATCATCACTCAGAAGAAGGAAAGCTACCAGGGTCTAAATTAGTATGTATCCATGTGAATATGTGGCTTGCATGACGCTCTCTGACGAAGTCTACTCTCTGTACAGCACTGCCGGTGGTTTAATCTCGGTTCCCAACTTCCATTACGGCTATTTTGAAGCCTATGTGAACCTGAACAAGGGCGGCGGCTGGCACAATGCCTTTTGGCTGATGTGCGGAAAGTACGTCTTTCCATCTTCCTGTCCCACACAATGCATCACGTATTAATGAGAGTGACTAGTGGCTCGAAAACAGTATACACGAACACTCATACTGAAATTGACATTTTCGAAATTGAAACAAGCAAGCCCAAGGAAACGACTAACAATATGAATTTCTGGCTTGGGAATGGCAACCGGGCCCGTGGGTATTCTTCTGCTCATCGGCCCGGCAAGGATTTTACCGAATGGAACCTTCACTCTGCACTCTGGACCGAGGAAAGGGTCGTGTTCTTTGAGAATGGAAAACTAATCTGGGACTACACCTTCGGGCCACAAGCATGGACTCATAACTACATGAATATTTGGCTCACAACCGTTGCAAACGCGGCTTTTCGTATCGACGATTCTGCATTGCCATCCTCCATGAGGGTAGGCAATGTCAGCTATTATCAGAAGGACTATGTAAGTTTCTTTCCTCAGTTGGTCCGTATGGATATGAATTCGCTGACGCCTCATAAACCAGTATCTCACTTCGAGTACTCTCTGCTTCTTTGACAATCCCAGTAGTGTGAATTGTCCTTCCAATGCTGGGTATTCGGAGACAGGCAGTGGTTGGACGACGTCGAGTCTCAGCGGTTATACAAAAAACCTCTCGACGCGCTACGTCACTGGATCTTCCAATGCGGCGGCCACATGGTCCCTTTCATCGCTCAAAGTTTCTGGCACCTATGATGTCTCGGCATTCATCGTCGTGTATTCAAACTCTGATCCCAAAGCCAAGTATCAGCTACTGAAGAACGGGCAAGTGGTTCAAGAGGACATTGAGATTGATCAGACAACGGGGGTTAATCGCTGGGCAGTCATTGCATCCAACGTCACGATGAATGCTGGCGAAAATTGGGCTGTGCGAGTCAAGGCTTCTGGCGTTGGGTCCATCCGGGCAGATACCGTAAAGTTTATACGAACAGCTTGATTGATTTGCTAGGAGAAACGGAGGACTATGGCCTATCCCTGGCATCTTCTCGTTGATTTTATCGCTAGGGGAAAAGATTAATCATAGCCTTGCTAAACTCTCTTATTGAGCGGGGATCTCATCTCATCAACTGTTTGCGGCAATTTTGCTGTAGTAACATGACCCTCAAGGCCTAAATAACAATACAACTTATCCCAACCTTCCTTCTCAAACATAAAATGCATGTGGCTTGGCCTCATGTGTTGAGGCAATATGTCTCGATAGCCTTCTGGGGGTAGTCCCTTTTTGCTTTATCATCATGGGATGCCCGTTCAACTTGGATAGCAGCTTGCCAACCGGTCCCGTCGTGTGGGATGGGGTAAGGAACCGGCACAATTCCTTTGAACCAGAACTTGCCCTCCTCGTCGCTCATCAGGAT
>JAHEWK010000056.1:0-34350 GCA_020740775.1 Ilyonectria destructans | reverse complement strand
TGCGTAAAGCCGAAGGTGTGCCAGATGACGATGTCGTCGTTGACGAGGTAGTTGCGGTCCTTGACCCAGGACTTGATGCCGTGGCGAGGAGCATCCCGGAGCGGGGGGCACGAGCTTGTAGCCGGTTGGCGTGAGGGATACCTTGTTCTCGACGTTGGGGTTGACGATATCGAAGATGCGGCCGTCCTTGAACTCTAGGCTACCGCCGGGCAGCTATACCATCGCGCATACCTGGCCGTCCGGGGCTCACCTGTCGCAACTGGTGGCGCACTCTCGCCGGCCAGGTGCATTCTCGCCAGAGCAAGTCGCAGGGCACCACGCCTTCATCATCTACGTTACACATGTCGCCCTTGGACAGCAGAGTCTTCCTCACCCCAGAATCTCAATCTCGACATAGAGCCTGAAGTGGAAATGGGCAGGTCAGCCCAGAACGTTACACTCGAGGCATCGTGACGACACAACACAGGCGTTCATGCCGTCCCCTCCCAGTTGGTCGTCGATGAGCTCTATGCTCCTCATGAGGACCTCTCCCCCAACTCAATTTTATTTTTATTCACCCTAGCCCTGAGGGTGCCTTGCCACGCCATGAGATGACGTTGTGCTGGGGATTTCGCCCCTCCGACCCCTCAAATGACGAAGGAATTCCGCAGACGGCGGCGCCTTGGCTACACTTTGCAAGCCACAGGATATCCCATTACTGTGGCGGTGTCAACCTTGGCGAGTGTGCAGTCACGGGCGCCGCCACGGGCCGCAGCATTTACACTTTAAACACTCCCAACCCTTGAGCGTTTGTTGGTCTGTTACTTATCCCCTCCTAGGCTGAGTTTAAGCGAAAGCCGATCTTATCACTGGTTGGCAGGCCTGCCAGTGGCGTTGGGGTGCCTAGCATGCTCCAATCCCCTTTTTGCCTGATTAACTTCGCACTAAAATTCACAAAAGGGGGGTTGAATAGTTGTGCTTGAATGGCCAGAACCCTTGTCTTGACAAGCCCTCTTCCTCATAGCTGGGTTCATCCGATCACTCTGACAGTCCAGCTCCCTAGGCTGTTCTTCAGCCGTCGGCCTACTCGTCTTACGTGGAGCCACACCAGCTCGCTGCATCAAGGTTTTGTTTCTCTACGGAATGTCGCCGGAGTCCTTCGGAGTGGTATAAGAATGGCCATTGGAGACTTCCATTATTAGAGTCTCTCCTCGGGTTCTCCTTTTCTCGCCTCACTTCTTTTCCTCTTGACACGACACCAACGAACCGGACGCCATTATACACTAACACTAGCAAAATGGAGAGCGATAATGGTGCGTAATATACCCCTCTGCGGCTCGACTTTTTTAAATACCTGCACTAATTACCTCGGAATAGTTGAAAAGCCTGTGCCCACCAACCCGGCACCCGCCTACTCCAACTACCCGATTCATACCACCGACCCTGTGTCTTGTATCACCGTCCCTCATCAAAGCTTCATCCAGGCTCAACCAGGAGTCTTACCTCAACAACAATTGTTGCCCGCGCAATATGCAGGAACCGTACCTCAGCAGCACAATTGTTCCCTCTCCAATCTGTGACATATCCAGGGCAGCAGGGAGTCGTCGCACCAGGCATGAACGCCGCCCAGGTAGTCCAGATGCCTTTCGTAAGGCCACCATATAGGACCGCGGCTCCGATTTCGGCTCTTGGTCGAACCCCCGCCCCAGTGGACTGCCCTAGCTGTGGGCAGCGGGGCATGACCGTAACTAACTTTATAGTTGGCAATACCACCCAGTAAGGATATATTGAGGACGCATGGGCCTAGTGTCTGTAGCTAATTGGCTTGAGTGGCTGGGCTGCTGCTCTTTGCTTTGTATTCTGCTTAGGCTGTATTCCATACCTTCTAAACGATTGTAAGGATGTCGAGCATAAATGCGGACAGGTATTGATTACCCCCCTTGAACTTGGTGTCTGTGTTTGATCTGACGTGATCCAGTCCCAGTGCGGCATCACGCTCGCTATTTGGCACCGCAGCGGGAGCACTGAGGTTCGTTATCATGGGTAGCTTGTCTAATGCCCGGTGCTACACGAGACATACTGTAGGAGGGATGGCGTCAGGATGAGAGTTGTTAGGGTTTGGGGTGGTGGGGATCACAAATGCTTTCCATCTAAATCGGATGTCTGTATCTGGGCTACGTTTTCGATTCTATCATCCTGGAGCAAGCTGTTCCCACTAATCTATCCTGTGAGCGCGAGATGAACTAGGCTAACAAGTTGATGAGGGAGATAGGGGTGGATGGTCTGATGATGGCGTTGAGGGATTGTGAGGCTGATGCTGGCGGGATATCTTTGATCCTCTGTGGTGTTTGAGGCGTTTTGCATTACCGTAGATGGCATCTACGTTGATATATAGGCTCTATTTCTGTCAATTCAATGTCAGGTCGGCTTAGTAAGTTATTCCATCACTGTTAAGGTGGTTGTGGATAGAAGTGGGTAATACAGACCCCTGACCCCATGTCGAGCTGCCAGGTAGCCAAGAGCGGTTATCGTCTTGGAGACCTTGGGTTGTTCCGTCTATGTGGTGTTTCCACGAGAGGGTGGCATCCATGATTAAGGCCCAGGTACTTGTACGTCGTTTGGGCTTGATTTCACCCCATGGGGTTGGAGGGGCTCTATAACGTCTACCCCTTATTCTTGATCTTGTGTTTCATCGCTATTTCAAATTAGCCTATCGTGTTACAAGGCGCAAAATCCTTAAGAACTAAGACCGCCGCTAGTCCCATGCAAGATCATCCTCCAAATTTGGTTCTCATTACTGAGATCGGAGGAACCATTCCAGCTCTGAATTGGAGTTCTACCGAGTCAAAGGTTAGGGCAAGAACTCATAAAAGTATACAAACAACCTGGAATATAGTAGATGTGCTATCACAAGTCAGCACTTAAGAGGCACAAGATCTGCTTCTGCCTATTGATATTAATGGCTCAGGTATATTTCGAAATCAGCATCCTGTTTCTGGTCTTCTTTCTTTTGCTTTCGCGCGCCCGGACGTGGGTTTAAAACGAGACAATCCATTTTTCAAGAACACAACTCTAATAAGTTATACTGTCGCATTCACATGTCAGGGAGAAGATTATGTAAAGACCTGAGTGCGGGCTGAATGCGCCCCAATGCTAGATGTAACGTTGAGGCTCACCACTTGACTTGTGAATGCCGAAACTCTGCAGCGGCAGATGAATAAGCCCGTTACGGGCAGCTGGTTATACACCACTTCGTCACTATTACGGATGATGGCTGTTGGACAAGGGACCTTTGATGCGGCACCTCGCAAAGGAGGATATGTATGAAAGGAGGCCCACACACGCCCTGACACACACCCTGACAACCTTACTGCTAAGCCTTATCCCTCGCAGGGGTAGGGCGGACGGACTGTCATGCGACCAGTCCCCGAAGCTTATTCAGCCAGGCGAGAAAAAGCACCACGCCCTGCATTTTCCAGACAAGCCTCAGCGTCATCCATGTGTTGGGCTGCATTAAGGAGAGTTCGTAACGCCTCTTAGCTCTGACTCTTTCTGGGTCTGCCATCCGCTTGCCTCCGCGATTATGCGGAGGCGGCTTCGTCACTCGTGCAGTCCGCAGCAAGGCGTCACACTGCTTCACGCAGAGCCTGGACCATGTACGCCGGGAATGAAGGGCGACGAGCCTTTGATACTGACCATCAAGCATGCCCGGGCTCCACATGTCGACTGAGGGAGCTTGGGGAAGTACTACATACGTTAGCGCAAGACTTGTTTCTGGAAACCCACGAGCTCGACCTATCTCCTCAGTGCCACGCAGGCTGCAACCTGGTACCAAGAGCAGGGGTCGGCCCAATTGAAACACGCAACAGCAAAGATACATTAGCTGCCACCTATTCTCATACATTTGTAAAAGTACCCGCACTTATCAGTATTGCATATCACGCCTTAATCTACAAGCTCATCAAGTAAGATCCTCGGTACTCGCCTCGTACTCATGTTATGATAGGGTGGTGTGGGGCCGGGTACGCGGTTGTAACCTCCGTGGCACTGAGGAGATGAGTCGAAGCCGGATTTCGGGATTCCCTCCTCCCAGCGGCCCCAAGATTGCGTAGACCCGTGGCGCAGACCCTCGCCGCCACGTTTTGGTGGCGGCCAAGAGCGACTAGGCCCTTCAAATCCCGCGAGGGTGCTCGTCCGAGGGAGCTGCCCCTCTCGAGGTCATGCAGCGGAATCTGCCACGGCCTACGGCCGGAGTCCCAAGCCTGTCTGGAGAGTCCTCGATCACGACATCTCAACTATCCTCAAACAGAGCGCAAGAAAACGAATTAGGAGCCAGTGATTGAGCGGTGCGACGAGCCGCTTACGACAGGAGAGAGAAGCATCAGTACAAACCTGAAATGCTCACAGAGAAAGGCGCATTTAAAGTCCCAAGTGTCAGTATAGATTGCTATCTTCCACTTGCCGGCCAGCAGGGAGGAGGGCATCGCACACAGTGGCGTCACCCTCTTCCATCAGTTTTAAGAAAGTCTAAACTGCCACGCACTCATGCATATAAAGATTACCGCCGTTTCCCTCTCGTTGATGGTTTTTTTATATTCCTCTCTCCTAGTTGACAGTATTCTCTTCCATTCCTCCATTACCCCAGCTGATTTTAGATGATTGAGTACTCGAGCACCTATTATCGAGTTTACGGCGAGACTTATCGTCGTGAGACGGCGTCAATCCCTCGACCACCTTCAAGCTTGAGCCCGGCAGAGCGCGGAGAATATTTAGAAAAAGTCGAAAGGAGGCCAGGAATCTAGCCTCTGCCAGCGCCCTCCTCGCACAGTTGGATGAAGAAAAGGCTGCCTCAAATACCCCAGCGACGGACACCGCGTGGACCTTGTACACCCGTCAGCTACCGCCGGTACACCCTTATCCTACCACTAGGACAACCCACCGAATACGACCTCTACCTCTATAACCAATCCTATTGGCACCAGCGGGACTATAACCGCATGCACCAGAATCAGCGTGCTGAAAATGCGCGCCAAGACTGGAACCGATCAATGTACGGGCGACCATAAACACGGCTTAGTACTAGTTTATATATTTATAGTGAGGCGCTGGTCACGATAGGGTCCGGTTTCCACTGTGGTTGCCCTCGTATGTTTACTAATATAAGGGGCGAGCCCTGAATTTGTCCAGTGGTAGACGAACCGCGAGTAGGATGCATTGCGTTCCTGCGAGTCTTCTTAGTCCTGCCCCTGTTGGTATCGTTACGAGTCTTGCTTTGGGCGACTAATCGCTCGTCCTGGGGTTGGTCGCCTTGGGCGGCGGGATCGCTAGATCCACCAAGGGTGACAGCTCCATGGCAAGACGAAGATCCCTTGGACAACATCTAGCAGTCGATCGACTTCCGTTACGACGCTCGTCTTGTGATGGAGCTGTTTCTCGACCGGCGAGGAGATGAGATCACGATGACGGAGGAGGTAGTTAAAGCAGCAGCGGGGAACGGGGGTGATGGCAACGAAGTGATAGCACTGCTTCTCGGCCGACATGGGCATAACATCACCGTTACTGAAGATGTATTCCTTGCTGCTGCTTCTTGCGGACAACTGGATGATCTCAAACTCCCAACCCGGCGAATGAGGAGATTGTAAGGTTCTGGCGCAGAGGACAGACGTCGACGTAAATTGGGCCTCGTGGCCGACGCTCGTGCGTCGAGGCGGCACTTTCAACTCCGGACACAGATGCGCGTGCGGGCCGGATCCGACTTTGTGTCCTACGTCGGCTGGATTCTCGACCCTCGTCCTCTCTCGCTTCCGCGGGTGCGATGCAATTTCGGGGACTACGACTTCCGCACCTTTGACTGCGTCGCGCGCGGGAGTGGAGGACGAGGAGAGACAGGACGGCGTTCGACATCGAGATTGGCGATACGCAGCTCTGCTGGAACAGCACAACCACCGACTGGATCTCCTCCAGCAACGCGCCCAAGGAAGTTGGATCGGTTCTCGAGGCGGTGAGTAGGGAGGAGGGGATTCGAGCGCATCTGAACTGAGTGGTGACCAACCCCATCTCTCTCACCATTGGTGTACTAGTTCGTACGACCAGATAAGTTCAGGGGTCAGTCTCCGGTCTATCCCAATTACTTCCTGCACTAGCTTGAGGGCAGATTGAAACTCGGCTCTTGTGGTGATTGCGGTGGTGAATAGGAAGTAGGAGGTCGGTTTCTGGGCCTGGTATCGGTATTCTGACCCGCTGTGGTCGTCCCCCCTTGGGATGGGAAATCGTTCAAAAGGTATATCTCGTGATCAAAATGGAGCTCCCATGGGCCTGGTTCGGAGCAAGGATCATCCTCCGACGAATACCCCAGCCAACAGACACCTTGGCACTACCTCGGAGAGGTGTCTGAGGGCTGAGTCCCACCCGACTGTCTGAATGTTCCCCGAAGCTATGCGAGAGTTCTCGTGGCTCGAACCTGCTTCATCAGCGTGCAAAGTGGTACCCATTGGGCTTCAAGACTAAAACTGCGCAGACATAATTGGTATTATATGATATGATTTGAGAGAAGGAAAGGTGTTTGAGCAACTGGGGGTTCCATAGCTTTGTATACATTTTGGTAGCGTAGGCCTACACTAGCGGTATAATCGCTCACAGCTGCATTGGGAAATAGGGGACCTACTCAACTCACTATTGAACGATTCAGTAGCAACGCAGTAACTATGGTACACTACCTCGAAAGTGTAAGGATTGACTCACCGGAGTACTATAGGGTAACTAGGAAGGGGTCAGCAGGCCGGAGGCTAGCCCAAAATCGATTGCACACATAACATCCTAATTCAACATAGCGCTTGAGGCTCCTGCGAGTTGGATGGTGAATCCTCAATTTCTCGTGTAGAATCGAGGTGACCACCGCTTTCTGAGAGGGATTGAGAATGCTCTGGCAAACAGGACATATCATGTCTAGGGATAAAGATATCTCTGCTGCATGTATTTGTTTCAATATGTGTATTGAGTTTAGCTTTGGCAGGAAGCGAATATCGAGGCATTATAATGGATGAGAAATGAGACCAGCCTTAGCCTTGAGGCATTGCTGCCTAGTTGTTGGAGTGCGGGGTCGCAATCCAAGTAAGCCGATCATCCGGAAATAAATGAGCCTCTATCATTTTCCGTATGTTTTTTGCTCAATGATAAGCGCTAGTGTTTTCCTTGGCGTAATCACGGCATATTCCGTTCCATTCTTAATCTAATGGGTGAAAATATAGCGGCTGCGCTTTGTTGGCAAATGTGGTAATGCTGGTTGGTGGCTTCCCGCGCGGCCCGAGATAAAACGCTCCGAATTAAGCCATAAAACGTGCGAAATAAAGTTAAACATTAGGCTCAGATGAACGCGGCGTGACCTAAGCACTAAGTAACACATGGAGGATATCATTTTCGGTCATTCTCTGAGTGGACCTCTCGGGCGTTACTTTCGGCAAATTGAACCTACTGTGCGCGGATAAGCAGAATACCCAAGAACTTGTGTTACTGTCAAGTAGATAATCCGATGATGTTTTCTAGGGCCGAGCATAGCTCATCGCACAAATGATGAATCAATTAAGGGCCTAGATACGTCGAAATTGAACAAGGCATTTGCAGGTCTACTCACGGTATATAGTGGCATACGAAGTGTACGAGAAGTCACAAGCTACCTCACCCAGCCCATACTCCTTTTGGCGACTTGCCTGGGTATACTTTGAGTCGCGTGAGCAGTGCCTCCGTAAAGCGGCATGATGGTGGGGATGACGAGGTGGGCATGGGAGAGGCGGCTCGGGAAATACAAAAGCTGGAGATCTCCCACATATAACTTCGTACGTATAATTCAATCCCCTTCTTCATCCACCGGTCAGAACCAATTTTCACAATCTTTGTGCATGAAACATGTGCATGGTGCGTGAACAGGGCGGACATTCAATGGCCATCCCACTCACCGCCCGCCACACGGTCCAGCCGCAATGCCTCTTCCCAGAGATACCATTGACTGTCCTGTCTTAAGGTCACTCCAATTCTTAGACACTTATTCTACTAAGACATCCCCGCTTTGTAGCCCTAGGCAAAATCAGGACACCATCCAGCCCCGAAACCCGGCATGAACTTCAGCTGAGGCTTTCTCTATCACAAAATTGGCCAGAGGCTTGACTTGGACGAATACGCAGCGAGTATAAACGCCTCAACGCAAGGTGGAAAACGCCTCAAAAACACCAATGAGTTCGCAACTGGCTGGTGCCTGCTCTAGACCAGCCACGTTGGGCTCCAGCCTTCTTTTATCCCAACAGCTGAAAATGGATGATAAACGACGTCTTCCGCAGCGACTCCTTTTTCTTTCGCGCCTTCATCCATATTCCTTAAGCACCCGCATCTTGCTGACCCACACTCACCTCCTGGGAGTATTACTCGTCTCTTGACGGTCATTTCTACAAGTACTACGCGCTTCATCTTTCTGCTCAATCTCTTGGAGATAACTCTCATACAATGCGGCATTTTTGGAAACGTGCAGACGGCTATCTGTCTCGAATCCTGCCGCCAGTCGGACTTTTCGTGCTCTTGGCCAGCCTCATCCTAACCACCAACGCCCAGGCGATCGATGCAAATCTAATCGACATTACCAAATACCCCGATTGGAATGACCTCCGAACTTGCGTGCAGTGCTGGCTCACCACCTGCTCAGGGAACATTTTCGAGGTGGTTGGGTGTAAGACCAATGCCTGTGCCTGCCGAGCATCTACTCTTGGCAGCATGATTCCTATTTTAGAAGATGGTGTCTTGTCGTACTGCAGTAACTTCGACGACGCCTCGACAGCCGTCAGTGTTCTGAAAGGGTATTGTTCTGAAAAGGGTTACACGTCAATCATAGAGCCTACCGTTCTAGAGACGACAGGTGCGTTCACTGTCACCGCTTTCGCAACCACTGTCTACGTCACCGTTACTATGGTTCAGAACGAGGTCGCCTCAGCGGCGCCTAGTGATTCAGGACCTTTGCAGCTTGCATTTGGCGTCGCTCTGTTGGCTTGTCTGATGACCTTGGCAACGCCTACGATTTGGATATTCCGGCTTCAGAGGCTGAGACGCGAACTTTAGCACATCAAGTCACGGAGAGTCATGCGCCATCGTCCGAAGTCCCCGAAACCTCTACGTCAGCCTCGGAAGCCTCAACGGAAGCATCGGTGGAGATGTCGGCGCAGGGCTCGACCGCGGCGTCGACAGGACAAGCGACGGGTCGTGCAGCAGGTCACGGTGAAGCCAATACAACACTAAGACCCACGCAAAGTCAGTCTATCTCTACCACGACAACTTCATCCATGGCGACAGTACGCGAGACTATCTCAGGAGATGGAGGTGGAGGCGGTAGTGGGCTCAAGGTTGGGGAGATCCTGGGTATCGTTATTGGAATTCTATCCCTTATTGTAGCTGTCGTCGGTGTCGCCATCATGAAGAGGAACCAGAAAAGTCAGCCGGCTACAACAACTGATAACTGGAGTTGAGGAAACAGAGCGAGTGTTGGTAGACATGTTTTCATGTATGCAGCGTAGCTTTTGATTGCATGCGATGTAATGTTGAGCGTGGAGTGATTTTGCTGGCTTTAATAATTAATACAAACACAAATCCATTTGGTCTTGAGCCAACCGTACGCGGATCGCTGTGACAAATAAAAAGGAATTCCAGAGCCTGAGTTTACAGTGGGGTTGCAAAAAAACCGACAATTTACCGATTTTCCCCGCTCTTGCGATTACGATTACAGACATCCCACCAGATATCACCAACTTCACTTAATTACAGCTTAATTATTATACCTTATATCAGGGCTAAATCTTATTACAGTTCTTATAAGAGGACTAAGATTATATATAAATATAATTCTAATATCTTAGCTAATTAGATTGCTAAGGAAGAAGATATATCTAAATATATAATATTTAGTATTATCTAGCGGTATAAATATTAAAATAGTATAAAAAGAAACCCTAACTTTAAGTATCTAACTATTATATTAACCTATAATAAAAATTATATCTTTAGAATTATTAATTAAAACTCTTTTATTATATATATAGAAATCCTTAAGAAGATTAGTTTATATTATTATAAAATAACTCTAATATAATAGCTATATAAATAGAGTATCTAATACTACCTCTCTCTTTAATAGCTATTTCTAAGTCTAGCTATAGCCTAAAAGTATCTGGATTTTATATAGTAATATATTAATAAAGATAAAAGCTTTTTGTAACGTGGAAGCTATACGGGGGGCCCTTCGGGCCTCTATCGGCAGCATCACACTATATAATAGGTGTATGTGCACAGCTTTAGTGCGATAACTGCTATTATTGCTTGATCTTTTGCCGCAGCAGCCTACCGGCTGCTCCGTGCGCACTAGGTCATTGCAACAGGGCTCTAGTGCCACGATCCCTGTTACAATTATAATAGCAAGTCGCAGGTCCTAGCTGTGCGGGAGGTTGGCAGTTCGAACCCAGAGGGTCAGCCGAACCTTGTGACTGCGTCAGGCTAGGGCTTACAAGGGCTGGCGGCGCTGTAGTGCGTCGCTGTCGACAGTGCGGCGATGCAGACTCGCAGAGATAGGTCCTGCACCCTCGGTCCCTTGGGGGTCTCTATCTATTTGGCATCCTAGAGCTTGGAGGTACCAGGCTCCTAAGTGGCCACATTGCTACGGCGCAGGAATGAAATAATCTGTAGCCCGAGGCCGTGCTACCCTTAGAGGTGGGATAGTTGTAACGTGGAAGCTGTACGGGGGGCCCTTCGGGCCTCTATCGGCAGCGTCATGCTATATAATAGGTGTGTGTGTACAGCTTTAGTGCGATAACTGCTATTATTGCTTGATCTTTTGCCGCAGCAGCCTACTGGCTGCTCCGTGCGCACTAGGTTATTGTAATAGGGCTCTAGTGCCACGATCCCTGTTACACTTTTAGTATATTTAGATTTTTTTTAATAAAATTTTAATTACTTATAGTAATAGTAAAAAATAGAAGTAGGTTTTCTATAGATATATAAGTTAGACTTTTAGTCTTATAATAACTTTTCTAACTGCTTTTAAGAGTAAAAAACTTAAAAAAAAAAGAATATATAATTCTACTGGAAGCTAATAAGATATCTAAGATATTCTTTAGTATTTTTTATCTTAAAAGAGCTATAATTTTAATCTCTTTAGATAGAGACTCTAAGGCTAAATATAGTAATATCTTAAGCTATATTATTCTAAAATATCTAAAGATTTATTTTCTAGAAATTATTAATAATAGAATAATATTTCAGTATAATAATAAACCTACTTATAAATTCTATCTTATATAAGAGTAGTTATATAGCTATACTAAAAGAGAGGGAGTTTTTCTGCTAATTTAGCTACTCTATTTATCTAATCTTAATTCTATTAAAAATCTATAGATAACTCTAAAAGAGTGGATCTATAAGTAATATTCTTATCTTAAAGACCTTCTAAAGAATACTGCCTCTTTAGATCTTTTAATTAATACTGCAATTAAGCTATAAGCTGAGATTAAAGAGAAGTGTAACGTGGAAGCTGTACGGGGAGGCCTTCAGGCCTCTATCGGCAGCGTCACGCTATATAATAGGTGTGTGTGCACAGCTTTAGTGCGATAACTGCTATAGACGCTAGGTCATTGCAACAGGGCTCTAGTGCCACGATCCCTGTTACAAGAAGGTATTTAAAAATATTATAAATTTAATATCTATATAGATATAGATAGTTATAGATATAAATAGATAGTATATAAAATATTAATATAAATCCTAATATTCTCTAGCTTCTAGGCTTCAATTTAATCTAGTCTATAATTTTCTATAACTTTAATTAATATTGTGGAAGCTGGCTGAAGATTATGGTGTTATTGTGGAAATTCAGGTGGATCCGGGTATTGTCGGTTTTTTTGCAACCGACTGTGGTTTGGTGGGCCAATTGAGAGTACTTGCACCAGGCGCTTCATGGACGGCTTGAACCAGGCTGTCGCAGAAACATTTCAGGCTTGATAAATTTAGCACCAGTACATGTCATCTAGAGGAGAAAAGAACGAGTCATAGCGTCAGGTTTCAAAATGCATATCCCCACGCTTCCGATTCAGCCCCCGAACATGCAGTGCGGCATGGTTACCCAGCCTACTGGAGTTCTTTTACATAATGGAAGAATCCCAGCCAAATGATATTGATAGCATTGTGCATAGACATCCAATCCACCCAATGATTGTCCGCCTTCATGCAGGGAGTTTCAGGCTGGCGCCTAACGCACAAATACCAGGTCCACCAACAGTTCGCCAAGAGTTGTAATATTTGCGTCATCGGTCCTCCCGACTCAGTGGTACCGCGATCGATCTGCTTCAGTCACCATCGATCGAAGTTTAACGTGGGTTCGGAGACACATTCTCACCAAAACAAGACTGACAACATAGTGGTTTGAACTTGAGGCAAGAGACTGTATAAGCCCATTTCCGACATCAATTTTCCTGGCTGATCTAGCTTCAATCCAAAGAGCTGGGTTCCTGCTGAAAGCTGTCTCACTTCATACACGTACAGCTGATTTGCCTGCCGCAGCTCCATCTTCTGAACCAGCTGATAGCCAGCACACCACGCGTCTTCCTCACTTCGGGTGACCCTACTGGCCGGCTGTTGACCGCCATGCAGACATAAATACCCGTAGCGGCATGTGTCAACCATTCCACTTTTTCATCTTCACTGCAGTTTATTGGTCGCCACGGCGGTAAAACGAAACCGATTTTGTGCACATTCGCATTTCTTGCTCGAGGCCACCAATTATGAAAGTCTCCAAACACCACAAATGCCAGATGCATATGCAGAGCAAGCCTCACGATAGCCACCTCCCCCAAAATATCCAATCTTTACTGTCGCTTATCGCTTGGCTGCATTTGATACATACCGCGCTGCGATACTTGGTTGAACCGATGTTTGCTGGCACATAAAAGTCTCACCCCAGCGCGTATATTATCCACTGTTTGCAAGCACCCAAACCTGCAAATCGCCACCGTACTTTTTATAAACATACGCGTATTGTAAGCATGGAGGTCAGAGTCTGCCGCAAGTCTTGGCGGGATGTTCCAGCTATAAGTATGCGTGGACCCCTGCTGGAAAAAGGTCAATAAAATTAAACCACCCAGTTTAAGATCACTGCCAGATTCATCCCGATAGTACTTCTTCAAATCGGTTGCCCTTCATGTCTGTTGCTCAATCAAGAATTGCTGGCACATTTGCCTATTTCGGTTGGACCCTTGCACTGGCCATCTATGGTGAGTGCCTTCTGATTTGCGTCGTACCTGGTTTAATTTGTGACAGCAACGGCCATCTGGTATTTTCCCGTGCCTGGGATTGAGAAGTCGTACATTGTTCAACTCTCAATCAACTCCACCGAGCATGTGCAGGTTGATCTTGGCCTTTTTCGTAAGTGCTTCTGGGAAACGCTTTTCCCTGTCACACAGCTGACGTCTTAGGACTCTGCGTCTCACATCCATCCAATGTCTCGTTGCAATCTTGCCTAGACTCGTTTGGCTTACCCAACGACAAGGACCCTCTACAGTTTGCATCCAGCTTTATCCAGAACATGCACTTGGAAAACCTTCCCAGTCATGAGTACAACAAGACGCTCTCTGCTCTGCTTGATACTGCTCGAATCCTCCGCAGAGAGATGTTTCAAGGATTTGACTTTGTTGCGGCGCTGGCGTCACTCTTCTCGGGAGGCTTGTTTCTGGTCTTTCCAGTTTTTTTCAACCCTCGGCACAGATATGCCATCTGCGGCGTATTGATGGCGGCGTCGGCACTATCACTGGGGTTTGGCCTCGTGGCAGCTGGTGCCGCAGTGTCTACCACATTACGCACGCAATCGCTCTTGACGACTCCGGATTCATTGACCATTAACCTCGGAACCGGACCTATTTCTGCGACAAGCGGAGATGTTCTTGGCACGTTTCTCAAGTGCGGCATTATCGCAAACGGAGTTTTCGTCGTGCTGGTTGTGGTCGCCGCTTTCCTACGTGATGGTAGGATTTTCACGACTACCAAAGACCGTGGCGATGATCCATCCGACACAGAACTCAGACCGCCTCCAGCTTACGGTACTTCAGAAGGCAATCTATTGGACCAAGCAAAAGCCGACAAGCCCAACGTGGTCACGGGTTGACCGCCGTTGTTGGGAGGGCAAGATATTATTTCTTACCGCCCAACCCGACAAGGTTGACCTTGGGGAGAAGGTCGGGGTTTCTCAAAATGCCGACAGCGGCCTTTTGTGTAGTCATTTCAGTTTTCTCTGGACGTTAATTGAATCGCGCAAGCCTCAATTACCTCATATGGCACTCTGGTTGTCGTATATCGCACCTCGGAGATCTAAAGAATGCCGAAACTGTAAACGCTTAGTTCAGATGTGGTTAAGCGGCAGTATTTTCTCTCCACATTCGACTTGCTATCAAAGTTAAAATGGTCTCATGCAGTCCGCTTCCCGGAGAATACGGTGTCCGTGTCCAACGGTGAATACAAATACTCTCCGAGATTGACGCTTTCTGCAGTGAAAGGACATCATTAAACATAATTCCTCGCTTTCACTTATATTCATCATCATGGTCAACGTTGCAGTCCTGGGAGGTACAGGCCATGTCGGCAAAACCATTGTAGAAGTCCTCAACGATGACCCAAAGCACTCGGTCATTATCCTCAGCCGCAAGGTACGTCCAGGTGATGCATAGTACTAAAACCGCCGACTAATAAATCCCCGGCCCATTGCAGACATCCACTCCTGACACTGGTGTGCCACTGGTTGCAGTGGACTACGCCGATGTACAGTCTTTGAAGGCGGTTCTTGAACACCACAAGATCCACACCGTCATCTCTTGTGTTGGAGTTCACGATCAGGCCATTGCCGATGTGCAGGCTGCGGTGATCCAAGCCGCTGAAATCTCTTCAACAACGAAGCGCTTCGTCGCGAGCAACTGGGGTACACCGTACAATCCAAAGTTTGTGTGACATGATCCATCCATCTTATCTATGCTGATATCGTGAAGGGCCGATAAGATTGCGCCTTGGGCTCAGCTACGGCGACAAGGCCCGGATAGTTTGCGCCAGTCCAGTTTAGAATGGACTGAAATCTTGAATGGCTATTTTCTCGACTACTGGGGCATGCCTCGCATCAAGTCGCACATGACGTCCATGACGCCAGTGATTGATATCGCCAACAAGGTGGCCGCTATTCCCGGTACAGGGAATGAAGTCATTTCATTTTCATACACATTTGATGTGGCTAGGGTAGTTTCCCGCATGCTGGAGCTCAACACTTGGGAGGAAGCTACCTACATTGTTGGTGATAAGCTCACATGGAACGACTTTCTTCGTCTTGCTGAAGAGGCCCGAGGTTTGTTCACTCCACACGGTGCTCTAAGATTACTTCTCACACGAGAATTAGGTTCCAAATTTGAAGTGCAGTATGACAGCGAGGAAAAGCTCAGCCAATTCCAGATTACTGAGTTGCCGAATCACAAGGCCGTGTATCCCTTCTTCCCCAAGGAACATTTGCAGTTCTTGTTCGCCGCTCTAGAGAGGTTGATGGTCATGGGTGACTTCGACCTTCCGATTGAGAAGGCATTGAACAAGCGTTTTCCGGACATCAAAATGCTCACTGTTGCTGAAATGCTTGAGGAAACATGGAAGGGTCACTAGAGAGTGCTGGTGCACAGCACCTAGAAGCTGACGGCAGTGCTGTGAAGGAATTAAGCCAAGGTTTCCAGGTATAGAACACGGCATTGGTCAGCGCCACTCGCTCAGAATCAACGAAATCACGCCGTGGTTACTAGGAGGAGGATAGATAGAGGTAAATAAGTATCAATACAAGTCTGGACAAAGTCAGTGCAAAAGGACATCACACTTGACAAGGCCCAGCCCGTAAATGACACGGGAAGGGCCTTGACCCGCTGTAGACCGGCTCCCAATTTTGGAAAGACAATCCGAGAACCGAACGATGCTGGTGAGGCTGTTTGGCGCGACCGAGATCTCCTACATCCAGCAACTCCGCCTTGGCGTATGATGTGCAGAGGGGCTACCTAGCAGCGTTTCCATATCACGCCTTTTGCAAGGTCGATTCCTAACGGTCACCCATGGGATAGAAATTTTATCCTCCAATCAAGACTGTAGAGTTTTCTCGAGCTATGTTCTCAGAAAAACAAAATATCTTCCAAAATTAAGATTCTCCACTGTCTGAACTAGCCTCATCTCCCACTAGCGAACCCACTCGGCAACGTTTTTATGCCTCATTTTTCCAGCCAAAATCCATCCAATCGGGCGAATGGTTTAGTGGTATAATACTCCCTTAGCAAGATTCTTCTGAAGATATCTGGGAGTGGTCCAGGGTTCGATTCCCTGTTCGTCCAATTTCGGTGGTTTAATTCCATCTTATACCAAAGAATTTTATTTTTTGGCAGTTTGAGCAGTGTGATGGTGCTGACTGACGCACTGGAGTTTAATGACAGCAGGGCTAGCTTGACATACTTGCTACAACTTAAAGGAACTGCCCCTTCCAAGTGATTGGAAGGGTATGCTTTTTCCCTTCTTTAATTTTTAACCTTTAAGACTAAGCCAGTCTTATGTTATACCTCTAGACAAGTTGTTACAGCAGCTCTTATTATTTCTTCAATACTCCTTTGCCCTATTATATTCTAAAGTGTATAATTAAGTGCTTCCAATTTTTTTTAAACTAAATTCCTCAGCTAGTCTCAGCTATCAGTCCTTCTTTCGGCTTAAACTGTAGGGCAGCCTAGACTCTCTCTATTGCCAGCTCTATCCGCACTAAGTGTATCTCGAAATAATAAAGCAGTTATATTTGTATAGACTAAGGATGAATATATAAGTGGTGTATTTATGTAGAAGTTCCTTTTTAAAATTAATAATTTTACTTTTCTGCTTTAAGAATATAACTAGATTTTAATAGTAATAATAAACTATTATTAATAATACTATAAATATTAATTAAAATAAATATACAGACTTTATTATTATTATTATTACTATAAAAGCTATCTTATACTTAAGATTTTTTTAAAGCTGCTAAATAGTTATTTAAAATATAATAAATTCTAGATAAATATTTATTTAAATAAATATTTTGATATTATTTCTATATATAGTTTTTTCTATAACTAAATATTCAGCAAAGTCAGAGAATGCATTGGCTCCTTGACGAGGAGCCACGTCACACACATAGGCCGAGATAAGGATGTTACGAACACGGTTAGGTCGGTGGGTTGAGTTAATTAGTGTGAAAAGCCGTCGCAAAACCATTGATGATCATTTCATCTTCTTACCTTGCCGTGGTTGAGATAGTTTAGTTGTTCAATGTGAGGTCTTGAGCTCATGCATGAGAAGGCCATTCATTGTTTCATAATAAGGTGGCGAAGCGGCTGTTTTGGGTGACAAGGAGAGACTGGCAGTGCGCCTTGTAGCCTTGTATTTCAGGTCGGAATTTTACGCCCAAGCAACCATCTGACGCCTTATAAAGCTCAGGCAGAATTCCCCTCCACCTTACACCCCCCAACTTGGAACCTGATTCAATTATTTTTGATCTCCGTCCGTACTCTTCCCCGTAATTGTTGTACTTGATCTGGTCGTATGAAGAGCGATTTTCTCTCGGTCTTATTGAACCATCGACTGAAACAATAACTCATAATGTCTTCGGAGACAACGATCAGGCTTGCTGTTCTCATCGACGCTGACAACGCGACCCCAAAATCGGCCTCGCCACTGCTAGCAGAGATCGCCAAATACGGCACGGCATTTGTGAGACGAGCTTATGGAGATTGGACTGGGACCACTTTGACAGGTTGGAAGGAACAGCTGCTCACACAGTCGATCCAGCCTGTTCAGCAGTTCCCCTACACGCATGGCAAGAATGCAACCGACTCTGCCATGATCATCGACGCAATGGATCTCCTCTATACCAACCGTTTCGACGGCTTCTGCATCGTCTCCAGCGACAGCGACTTCACCCGTCTAGCCGCCCGCATCCGCGAGTCGGGCCTCGTCGTGTACGGCTTCGGCGAACGCAAGACGCCTGCGCCTTTCGTCAAGGCTTGCGACAAGTTCATCTACATTGAGAATATTCTCCCCGAAAAACAAGACAGACCAGGTGTTCTTATTTCGCCAGGGTCGCCCCAGTCGCACCAACGCACTCCATCTGCCAAGATTCAGATAGAAAGCGTCGTCAAGGAGCGCTTGCAGAAGGCTATCGAGGCGTCGTCGGATGAGGCGGGATGGGCCAACCTTGCCAAAGTCGGCAGTCTTATCACCAAACAGTATCCAGAATTTGATCCTCGGACCTACGGCTTCAACAAGCTCGGTCATTTGGTCAGCAAGTTGGACGGCTTTGAAACTGAGCAACGCAGTCCTGGAGAAGGTAAGCCTATGGTTATGTATGCGCGCGCAACACCTGCGTGAGCAGGACAAGGTTGGCATCAGATTTACAAGAAGGATGGAAACCGGTATTTCAGGAAATCCAAGTTGTAAAAGAGCATGCACGTTCGTGCTTTCAGTGACACTCACAAGCGTGGACATACTACTTCCTTCAGCCGGATAATGACATGCACATTATCCGGATGAACAGGTCGGATTAAATCCATCCGTCATCCAACCCCGCAGCGTGAATCGAGTAACGGCAACACTTGGATTTAAATGGGAAACCTCAAGTAAACCTGTTATGAAGGACCTCTTCTCCAATGCAGTTTCCGCCCTCGGTTAACACTAACACTGCTGGGACAGCTTGTCAATATTGTAATAGATTTTGTCAATTCACCATCATTGCAAAAGTCGTCTCCCACTCGAGAAGTTTGCGCTTCTGGAAACTGCCAGATAGTTTGTCAGACTGTGATGGGGCCCAGGCAGCTGTTTATTCAAACAGCCATCCTCACATCACCCAACCATTTGGGGGCTTTTCTGCGGCAAAAGAAATATTGACCTCTCAGGTTGATCAATTGTTGTTGCACCAGACCACCTTAGCGATACAGGAGTTGAAAGACACACCTGATTACACAATCTAGTGTGTCACATTTGCGATTAATGACGCTCTGGGTTCTGTAACAGAAGCAGCCGAGACACAGCAGACGGGCAACCTCTACTCTCCAGGTGATGTTTCGAGGTCTTCAGGTCTCCGTGAGGGCTCCGCAGAGTCCGAAATTTGGATCGACCTCTCCAGTGGTGATATTAGTGACCGAAATGCGAGCGTCATCGCAAAGAGTCCTCTTTCACACATTCCCTGGTTCGTGCTTGTGCATCCACGGCAGTGCGGGATGCTTGTAGAGAAACCGGACCCTACTCCTGCCATCAATCGGGCGAATGGTTTAGTGGTATAATACTCCCTTAGCAAGATTCTTATAGATATCTGGGAGTGGTCCAGGGTTCGATTCCCTGTTCGTCCAATTTCAGTGGTTTGATTCCACTTAACACTAAATATTCCATTTTTTTGTGGTTTGCCTCATCTTTTTAGTATGTCCTAAAAAGGATTAAGCTCAATTGGCTGTCTTTAAAGTACAAGGGGCCTTTAAACTTTCTGGAATTAACACAAGCCCTACTTTTACATATCAAAGCCTGTATAAGGTCTATGATTGGTTTTGCAGCCTATTAACCAAGCGGCCTGCTCTAATAGTACCCGGCACCTGCTTTTCTCACCAGTCGTACGCATATGGCATCCTGCACGGTCGTCACATATCATAGTGTGCAAGGGTCAAACTTTAGGTCCAGTTAAGTGTAGCATTCGTTTAGGGGTACCCCTCGTTATACATTTATGTTGATGCAATATTTTCTCTGGATACAACACATAAAGCTAAGACTGCTACTGCACTAAGACTCCTATACATACTAACCCAATAGCCTTCAAAAGCGGCACTGCTAACATTCCAGCCGAACTCCTAGGAGTTGTTGTATCTTGTATTACAGCTGATGTTGCTGCAGATGATAAGTTTCCACTTGTTGTCGTTACCAGGACCTGCCCTCCGGCGTTTCCAGTTGTCATTGTTTGCTCTGGTAAAATAGACCCTGAGCTTTGGACCGGTAACGTATTGGTCTCTATCGACGTATTAGCTGGCTGCGATGAGAAGCTCATAAACTATAATACAAAGGGGTGCTACCTTGTGTTGTGTTCTCGCCGCCACCGTATTCGTCTTCGTCTTCACCGCTTTTCTCGCGCATAGCCAAAACGACGTACTCCCCATCTATGTCGGATAGACCGGTAACCTTGATTCGACTCTCTGACTCGAGAACTTCCTGCTTTGTCATGACTTCAAACGCTTCCGTCTGGTTCGCTTGTCGTTTCCTTCGTGCGACCACGAGACGCTCATACGACATCCCGGGAACCTTTGTTGCTAATATTTCTCTATTGACTAAGTCAAAAGGTTAGTCAAGCACAGGATGAGAAGGTTGGGTATGACGGCTATGCCGACGACGACTTACACGGGATTCGCATGTCCACAGCCAGATTGTTCCCGCTGGGAGCTGTTGTATTGATACTCCATGCAAACGAATCTACAGATTCAGGAAGTTAGGGCTGACGCTGAAGACATCCAGAGACGAGTTGGTTTGGGGTTTCATACTTAGAGGTACAGCACCATCCGGCATCGCCGCACCATCCACGCCAAATGGGATATCCGCGTTCAAAGTAAATGGCTCTGCTGATTTGATACTGAAACGTAGCCCGTCGACGAACTCAGCTTCTTGGGTTGCATTTCCGCCAGTAATGTTGACCGTTCGAGTTGCCCCTTGACCATATTGCACAAAGATATTTGTAATATCTTCAGTCTTGCGGCCTAGAAGCATAAACTCGCCTTCAAGGGAGGTCATCTTGATAATGCGGGTTTTGTTCTCGGTGCTATTGATCTCATTAGTATGTGCTGCCAGGGAGATCGATGCCTGGCATCTCTGGGCGTGCATTACACATGTACGTTTCTCTGCGATTCAGATACAACCCACGACTTCTTATCCGTGGATAGCGTCCCGACATAGGTATTCCCTACGGCAATGCCCTGCTCTTCCAAAGAGACTGGGTCGTATGGCAGCTCGATTTTTGCAATAAGGTCATTGGCTGTCTCGTTGAACTTGATAATCCAGCTGTAGTTGGAGAGGTTGATAAAGCCTTCACCAGAGCTACCAGTGACAAAATTACCCGGAAGCGGCGACGTGTTGTTCGTCACGACCAACGTACGGTTGGTCGGCGAGAAAAGATCCAGAGCCAAGCCATCGACAAAGTCCTGGTCAGTTCTTGCCATCTCATTCCACTGTTAGTACTTACAACAGAGCCGGTGATGGGAGTTTATCGCCTTACCTTGCCGAGAACCTGAATGGTGTCGCCAAATTGGGCCAAATCCTCCTCTTGAGCAGTAGTGACTGTTATTCCAAGAAGGCAGAGAACAGCATAGGTCGCTAACTGGCGACGAAGAAGTTGCAAATACATGGCAGTAAAATGCGCCGAGCAGCCTTGAAAAATGATGAAGATGAGGATTTCTTGTAGCGAGTCGCTAACAGCTTATAGAGTTACAATTCAAGCTTACATCGTGCCTCAGCGGTGCCGGCTATTATATATATGCGGATTTTGCAGTCGAAGAGGATGCAGTAGCTGATACCTTAGACCCCTTCAGTGTTACAGGGCCATTTAGTTTCCAACGCAGAATATCGTACCTGCGCAGCCAATATGGAGGGCTGTGGCATATACGGAGTATGGAAATAGACCAAATCCCTCTAGAGAAAGGGAGAAAGCGGGGTGTTTCAGAACAACAACGTTCCAGAACACCGGGATGCCAAGCCACCTGTTTCTCCGATGCTTCATGCCCACAGGGGCCAACAATTAACCCTCTACAAGCGAACGCCGACCTTCTAAAGCCGACACTATCGCTGGCCATGTAACTTGTCACATCCTTTCGGGTATCGGCATTGACAACTTCCGTAAGCCACTACCAATGAAGCCCGAAACTGCTTTAGTCAGTTTGGTGACGGCGTCATTTAGCAAGGTCGCAGCCGGCACCTCCCTTTCCGTGGCCGGAACTCTGGTGGTTCAATGGTGGAGGGTGCACACTCCCAACAGGGTTTACCTAGTTAATTCATGTATGGCCATCTCGGCCTCGGAGATACGAGGTCGGAAATGTACCCTCTTGGGGGCTTCCATGCTAGCGGAGTTGAAACAACCGGGGTACTCCAAACATGCCAAACAACAGGGATTGCCAAGCAACAACATCAGCTAAATTTTTCAGCATGAAGGCCTGAGCGTGCGCTCGCCCGGGTACTCGCAATGCAAAAGGATGTAGCCATTCACTAGTATGCCACATCTTAGATGCCTTCCAAGATGAATGTAGAGTTTTTGCGACAACGAACCAGTTGGTCTGTAGATTGGTTCATCAGTCTATAGTCCTTGTTAATACTTTGGAGGAACTGAAAATAGGCGATGAACAGCGGAGTCAGGTATATCCAGCCGCGAAAGCGCCCTGCCATCGTGGCCTTAAAACCTGATGATGCAATACGAAGTAAAAGGCCTCTAAGCGCAGATATTTCCTCTAAAACTCTAATAACCACGTTCTATATCACAAACACATGTCTATACCTTCAATGCACCGGACTCGCTTTTCTCCTTCTCGTTCTCTATTTTCGTCTTCGTTCTCTCCACCCTCCACTGAGCGCCCCAGAACCAATGGACAACTGCCAACGGTCCAACCGCAACAATCATCATGCCCAAGCCCAAAAAGGCCGCTCCGGGACCAACCGCCGCAAGCATTGGCTCTATAAACGCTACACCTACGGCGCCGAGACTGCATCGTACAAGATTATTCATTGCCGAAGCGCTGGCGCCTTTGCCGGGACAGAGATCAGAGACTAGAGTCTGGTTGAGGGAGAAGATGCCGTTGCTCGTTGCTGCAATGAAGAATTGCAGGGTAAGGGGGACGGCAATCCAGCCTGGGAGGCTGGTGAGGGGCGTGCTGAGGGAGAGGCCGTAGGTTGATGTCGAGAGAATGAACACTGACGTGAAGAGAGGCAGGCGACGGAGGCGAGCGTGTTCAATAGGGAAATCGACAGGTAGGGACTTTGAAGAGAGGGGGGAGGTGATGTTATGGGTTGTTTTGTAGGCCGCTTCGGTGGCAAGGTAGTCTTTTGTCAAGAACTTGCCGGCGAGGGAGGAGCCTACGATTGTGCCGAAGCCTGTATTGGTATTAGACGAATGGAATCACAGAGCTGGTGACGATTTGGAAGGATGGTGGTTTGTTGACTTACCATTGGGTAAAAATGCTAGGCCGACTTGAAGCTCGCTGAGGTTGAACTTTTCTTTGAATAATCCAGTCGTGCTGGATGTTACCATGCTCCAGATGGCATAGACAACTCCACCAAAGATCAGGTTGATGAGTATGTCCTTCTGAATGAGCAGTTTCAGTGGCTCGGTAAATGTGCCGAGGGTTATTTTCTTCCGGCTCCTCTCTTCCGGCTCCTGCATATATTCGGGTTCCTTTCTGAATCTCTGAATCAAGGGTTTGTAGACTCCTTGGAGACGTAGTGTTCCGTTTCCCGCGATGGTTCGCATCGTTTCAGGGAGAAAAAAGATGATTACGAGTATGGTAATCGATGAAAGAATGAGGAGGAAGATGAAGATGGAGCGGAAGCCGAAAAAGTTGCTTAAAATACCACCGAGGACGGGGCCAATTGCGATACTAAAGTTGCGGACTGCTTCTTCGTTAGGATGAAGGGTAAACAGGGCTCTGATGCGGGATTCACGTACTGGAACTGTAGAAGCTGATGAAGGCTCCTCTCTCTGCTGGTGGAGTAATGTCTTGAATGACTCCGTTACCTGTCGTAGTTAGTTGTCCTGTGCATTAAAGAGTGGTAATGTTTAAATGGGTTCTACTCACCGATGCTCACTGTAGAGGCGCTGCCTGCTGCCTGAAGTCCCCGGAAGATAAGGAGGACCGCAAAGTTCGGGGAGAAACTGAGGGCGATGTTGGCGACAATATAGACGGAAAAGGACGCGATGTATATAGGACGGCGGCCCAACGCATCGGAAATTGAGCCCCAGAACAGGGGAGAGATGCCTTGAATGATTAAGTAGGATGTGATGGTCAAGGAGACCATATCCAAGCTGACATTTAGATCCTAGAATAGAGTTAGGAGGATATGCCAATTCATGAAATAAGGGTGTATTTACCCGTGCAATGGCATCCAAGGATGGGAAGAAGATGTTGGACGACAGTCCAGAAAATAGTCCAGCGACGCCAATAATAGCGATGACGAACCACTTTTGCTTCTGCGAGAAGATATGGTACGGTGGCTCTGGTTCGGCCACTGCTTCCGCAGTGTTTGAATCATCGAATGGATTCTGGGTATCCTGCCGCGGTTCTGTAGAACGAGAATCGTCGAAGGGATTTTCGGACTCTAACCTATCGCCAGTCCAAACGCCATCCTCGAAAATAGATGAGGCTGGAGTCGTGCCACGCGAACGACGTGAGCTGAGGCGAAACCGATCGCGCTGGGACAAGCGTGTGGGAGATTGCTGCTCATCATCGCGGTACCTGTCGGGGGCAAAGTCTGGATCTTGAGAGAAGACCTGGATGCCGCCTGCTGCTGTAGCATAGATACTGCGTCGTATCTCTTGCAATATTCGAGGAGATGAAGTGGTAGGCGTCATGTTGGAAGTTGACGGGATGAATTGGGATGCTCGTCAAGCAAATTTCGGCGCAGGTGTAGACCTTGGATATGAGCGATGATTCTTCTTCCACATCTCCATCTTCGGAATTATTCGGCCAAACCGAGCCGGTGCAGGCCAAATGGCGATCCGAGGCCATGAAACAGGCAGCGTCTTGAGGCGGAGTCATGTTCGAGTCGGGCATACCCAACCAAGTGATGATGTTGGGCGGATATCTTTCACGGTTGCTGCCGCGCAATCAGACCTGTGGCAAGATTCACGTAAAGCCGGAACTCGGCTTCTGCCAAGACATAATAAACATGCACAGGCCTAGTGGCCGAAACGGGTGGTGATGATCCATATGGTTATTTTTAGTGTTTGGCCTTGGGCGGGCACACCAGCCGTTTGAGGCGATACTATGAAACAACCCCTGCCCTCCGGCTTTATCGGTCGCCGAGACAAAACCGTATCATTCAGCGCTTAGGGGACTTAGATGGGGAATCTCGTCTATGGGAGATTCACGTATTTTTCTTTGCTCCGAAAAGAACATTAGCTTGATCGGACACAGATCAATTAACGATTGCAATGGGAGGTCTTTCGACAACGAGGCGGAAAGAGCCTCCACGCATGCTTGATCTTAGCATTGGCAACGTCGAGAGAGGACAAGATACGCCTACCGCGCGCCCTGCAACATCAACACCGATAATATCAACCCCCACTCCGACGCAGAGTTCACCGTCCACTCCGGTACGGAGTCAACCCACCACTCCAACACAGAGTCCACCAGCCACTCCGATACAGAGTCCACCGGGAACGCCTGCGAAGACAATAGTGGAAACGGCGACCCGTTTGATAACTACAAAAGTTGAATCGCCTACGGCTACGGTCTTTATCACTGTCGTTCCAAATCCCCAGACTGTTACGGTGAATGGGCCTCAGCAAGTCACAGCACAACCGGACAACACCAACGAGTCGGAGGGGCAGACTTCAGTGCCTCAACCAGTCCAAGGGATCACGTTCACGTCCAACACAGGGGTTGCTCTGCTAGCTGGACTTGGAGGTCTTGGTAAGTCACCCACCGGTATTTTCATTGCTCCGTGGAGTTGTGCCTAATTTCACATGTAGCGGCGGTATCAATTGTTGTTATGGCATTTATTATTGTGTGGCGGAAACGGAGACGCAGGGTATTGGCAGGAGATGGAGTTTCTAAGATGGGGTAAATCTTGCATGTTTTCATTATAGACTAATTATAGACAGAGCAATTGGCGTGTTAACTTTAGGGATGCCTCTTCCTATCCAAGCTGTAGCTGCAAGCTACGGTAAATCTTAGCGAGCTGGCCAGATAGACTGGCTATACGTTCACCAATAGATGTTAAAATAAAACAATGTTAGAGACTGAATACACAATAGGGTGAAGAGGGCAGATGCGCTGGAAGGTAGCAGCTAGATAATAGTAGAAGGGTACTGACTGTATTGATCTCTGGCCCTTCCTCGTACCTGCGGAGGTCGCCACTATTTATGTTTGCAAAGGGTTTAACCCAGCAGTCTAAAGGCAGTTCGCTGCCGGCGTGGCCGCAGCTATTCCTTGGCTACCTTGGTATGCTGGTTACAGGCTATACCGAAGCCGGCGTTTGCTCTCCATAGGTCGCTATCGCGTCCCGGCACCTGACAAACAACCACGACGCCTAAAACCAATTGCTATACTCTTTCACAGGCGCATTTATATCATTTTCACAAGTACGCGCATTATTCCCTGATTTTCTGCATCTTCCACATCTCGTTCCTTCGACTCTGTCCACTTCCTCCGATCACGACAAGCCTGGAGACGCAGGCTGGCGGCGGAGGGTTTCCATCCGTATCGAAGTCGCTACGTAGGCTGAAAGCCATTGGAGGTTGCGTATTCCGGTCTGCAGTATATCTTCCCAGATCATCTTGAGGATGGCGATGAGCGAAGATGCTACCCGCCGCGCCTCGTTGCTGACGGGGTCTCGATTATCTTGTAGCAGAAGGCCAGGCTCGTTATATCGGTTATCTCTACCAAGGAGTCTACTTTCTATGCTCTTCATCACGTCATCGGCTGTTATGATTCTAGGTATCATAGTCCCCGACTTGACTAGGTTATCTGGGAAGTGTAAGAGATTGTACAGGTAATTTAAGATATAGTACGGAGGCAGTGTTCATATTACCTGACACCACTATATATAAGTGATGTACTACTCATCCTATGCAATATAACTTCAAGGTGGGTGTATTACTTAACATATTCTATTCATAACTGCTGTGTTGCCTGCAGTAGTGAATATATTCGTTGTGCGCTTCAGAGAGATGTTGACGTTGCCGGTTCTGAGGGCATATTTTGTGACGTGGACCGTCGTCATATATATTTCATCGGACTTTCACGATATGAAGTGCCACCAGCCAGGTCAATGTTATTCGCAGTCAACAGAGTATCCTTTACAATTTCAGAAGCTGAACCGGACGAGTCATAAAGCACCTCCACTACAGTACCTCCCATGGAACTTTGTCGGATTGGCCAGGACTGCACCATAAATCACCCCGAATGCCGCTGAGTCAATCCTATGTTGATAGCGACTCCCACTCGGCTGATCGACTTTGGCCGAAGGGGAATAATGACTCCAGTCCCACCTTGCGTCACAAAATGATCGTCAGTCCACCAAAGCAAAGACCTGCATGACATTGCACTATCGCGTCCACGGAGCAACATCTTATAGCACAATCACTTTACACTACTATCATGAGCTTGAATAATCGATCGCATCACAACATCATAGTCAAGCAACTTCCCAACAATTTCCAGCATACTATACCCGTCATCCGACCGCTTGGAGTACGGTACCTGGATCGACTCTCTTAGTAAAGCAGGGGATGAGAATAGTCATATCAGCACATCAGCCGAGGATACGGCGCGTGATCACATTCCCGGCAGCGAGGCCTTGGAAAGGAATTCTAGTAAAACTCTTGAGCTGCGGGGAATGTGGAAAGGAGAGGGAGGTGAGCTAGCTCCCAACCGCGCTTAAACTATTCGGACAATATACGAAAAGTCATCCTAGCGCAGAGATAGTACTCCACTAAGGACGTCCCTGTCCTATTAACGACACTCCCGACTGCCACTGACTCGCATCCGTAAAACCACATGATCTGACGACTGTGAGCTTCATCCCAGCATATGTGACCAAAAACGTAGGGATAGCTCGGTCCCCTCTTCCCCGCCATGAGCTATTCCGCATTCTCGATGCAGCCCCCATGTGCTAGTCTCCAACGACAAACCCTGGATCAGACCGTAGCATAACCAGGTCATCGATGCGCAAATACCTCCATGCGATCTGTATGGTCCAAACCCCAAAGCAACAGCAAGAGTGCGACGTTCGTCAAAGAAAAAACAATCCGAACAATCCCCTCCATATAACAGAGGTGGAATAGTAGGTTACCGAGAGATAAGCCTGCAAGAGATGATAAAAGTGTCTTCAGCGCGTCAGGCCACGGTGACGCGGAACGGGCGGCTACTGTCCAAATCACTTATTGATGTTCAGTTTACAGATGCAGGACTTTACTTCGACCGGTATGAACTCACAAGATATAAGGATAAGGCCGAGATATTTTCCCAACTGGACGGATGAGTTCCCAGACGGTAGGATAGTAAAGAAAGCTGACCCTATAGAGGCCAGAATCATGACCTCAACTGTTCATGTCAGTTGACTCAGATCACTCCGATATCCTTGAAAGACAATCAGATAAAGTTTCACTCACCTAAGCGTGTTAGAAACCTGTGGAGAATAATAGCAGCGATGAGGAATAATAGAAGACCGTAAATTTCAACACTGCTCCCAGAGACGTAAAAGTTTTGCATATCCAATGCCAAAAGGGTTGATATGGAGAAGAGAACGAGACGACTGGTATACCTGACGAATAAATTCTGGATAGTAGGAGTCAGCCCTGAGCCAAATACGATGATACCTTGCCATTCTTACCCGTCGGCGTTGCCACATTGTACCGGTGATAGTGAAGAATTGATTTATAGCCGCTTGTTGGATAGAGGCGAGCTTCTGGTGTGCGGGGGGCCCAGAAACATTCCGTGGACCAGCGGTGAATGACCCGAAAACGGCTAGGATGAAGCAAAGCGCACAAGAAAATACGGGCATGAAATGAGTGACATCGTCGTCATCGCCCTCGTCCTCGAAGTGCAGTTGAAGGTAGCGGAACAGTATACCAATCACGGACAGGAGAAGAAAGCACAGGGGCAGAGTTTGGGAAGAATACCAAGACCAAGTGTAAATGACCACGATGGCAATGATCATACTGTCCAAAATGCCGCGGAGGCAAAACAGGGGAGTGGCCAACTGAGATGAGTCGCTGAAAGAGTGGATGTGCGTAAATGCGAGCTCGAATCCTGGCAGAGTACTTCAGCAATTGTGTTGAAGGACAGTCGCTTTGGGGTAATTACCTTTGAGGGTGGCGACGATGGGGAATATGCGTTGAACTGGAATATAACGCAACATGTAATACGCTGGAAACTGCACGATCAAGAAAGAAAAGTCGTATACCCAATGTAATCCGTCGTACTTCCAATCCCGTTCGTATTGCTTCCAACTTTCCTTGCCTGAGTGAAAGCTCAATATGTCTACTCTTGCAGCGAGCTTTTGGTCATATTAGCAGGAACCGCTAATAGCAATCAATCTAAGACTTACCAAAGCGAGACAGAGAAATAAAACGCTCTGAACCCGTGGCCGTCCTTCACAAGCTTGAGCGAATGTTGTCTTGTCTATACATGCCAATCCTCCTGTCTCAACATCGACAGAGCTTGCGATCGAAGCTGGACTGACGGGGATGTTTATATCTTTGCCATCCTTGAGTGAAGTGTTGAGAGAAAATCGCACTCCGTCGACGGGATGCATGTGCTTGATGATCTCACGCCCAATTCGAAGCATGGCCTCTCGAGAATACGTTCTCTTCCTCCAGTCGTATGAACAAAGAAGGGCTCGCTGCATGCTACCCTCTCCCCCAACGATGAGCATGGCAACTGGTGGCGACTTTGCATTGAACCAAGTGACAGTCATCATAGATGTATCAACCAGAGAAAAAGGGTATTCATCTTTCATGATAGGGCTGTCATTAGCTGACACGAGTGTAAAGTCGCCATGATTGAACCCGACAAAATGCTTCTCAATCTTTGCGGGATCGACATGACCCTCGACACCAATCAAACGTGCCGTAAAGGGGTTCTGAGACGGTTTGCGGAAGCGGAAAAAGTACAATGGAACTGGTAAACTAAAGGTTAAGACCAAGGTGAGCATGACCGAGATAAAATTCACGATACTTTGCCAGTCCATACTCGATGGCCCCTCGAAAAGAGATATGGCGAAGATTGAGGCCAAGTTAGTCACAGACGTAAGATACCACATTGTCAACCAGGCCATGAAAGAATGAGGTCCAGTTTTCACAAATGAAAACAAAGCACTGTTGAGTGCATCCCACTGAATACTGGCTCCGTGAGCTCCGTCGATGACGATAGTATCGGGCTTTTCGATAGCGGCTACTCGACCGATCGGATAAATCTCGCTGATCTTGGCTCCCCAGTGGTCTCTAGTATCATACCATGGAGAATTCGGGGCTGTTGGGAGAAGAGATATCAGCTGTACGAGAAACAAGCCGGTTCCATTGGAGAGGGCGAGTTTGGCAAAAGCTTCAAATCCTGAGTCCGCCTTGTCAACTCGCGGCCTGCGCCGATGAGAAACAAGACCCATCATCGCATAGGCTATATCGCCTTGACTGAACTTATCGGTGTTGCGTGTCGAGAAGCACGCAAGAGCTGCTTCCATAAGCTGCAAGTCTTGGAGGATTGCGCAGCCCTCAAAATGATTGACAAGCTCTGTAACAGCTTCCGCATCATCCCAGGCTCGTTCCGCGAAATTCCGCTTAGCCATCGCGATGGGCTCAGAGGAGTCGCCAAGCACATAGAGCTTGACTCTATACTCTCGAGGACAGAGAAGTAGCTCGGGAAGCGTCCACAGACGAGAGCCCCATTGTCGTAACCATGGCGTTACGTTTTCAGGACGGTATTCAGGTGCTTGCTCTCCTTTTAAAATCGCGCTCGTCTTCTCTGACTCAAGTGGCCCGATAGCAATAATCATAGAATGAGCAGCTCGGACAATGTCGCAGATCGTATACACGCCGTCGTTGTCATTTGAGGATCCTACCACACCGGTGGAGTCCCTGATGCATTCAAAATCAAGCCAGAAGGCTTTCTTTTTTGCCTGTCTGGCGGCATCGATGCCCCAACAAATGAGAGTCTGGCGATCCTGGTGGGCTACCTGCCTAGTCGCCTCTCTCATTTCCTCGCTAGGGTAATCGTAGCTGTCGATTTCTTCGTCTGATGCAACTATGAAATGCATGCGCGTGTATGAGACAAAGACGAATTCAAGGTCAACATTATCTCCATGACGATCGATGTACTCGGACGCTTTCATCGTTTCGTGGAGGTATTGATCGAAGTCTTTGACGAAGCAGAGGTATCTGGATGGAGAAAACGTCGGCTTACAGGAGTTTATAGCTCCGATCATGTTCTCTTCGGTTCGAGGCGCCGGTGTGACGGGGCTGGGGGACGCAATCGGTGATTGTACACTAAGCGGGATCATGTTAAACTGAACACCCGGCGTCTGGGTCCTCGGGGTAGAGCTCCCCGTTTCGTTGGAACCGTTTGTCGTTGAAATTAAGTCTTTATCACATCGAACAGGCTCATATCGTCGGTCGAACTCGGTTTCGCCTTTTGGGATAGGTGTAGTGTTGAAAAAAACTTCCGCGTTGCACATCTTGGACCTCAAATTAGCGAAGTCTTAACCATAGCCAATTCCATCATACCAGAACAGCCATAAGAGGCCAGGAAATGAGTAACCTCAGCAAGGTCGCAGAAATGGACGTGGCAGTGAACACTCGATCTCTTCCACCCTCTTTCAGTGTAGGAGACCAAACCCAGTAGACGACGTAAATGAAAGAGGGCAGTGTTGACAGCGGCTTGCCATAGCGAAGCCATCTCTCGGTTTTTTGTCGAAGATGTGGATCTTCAAAGCCTTGGGTCACGACGGGGACGAGTTTTCCATCAATCGGTCGTCTATGTTGTTGAAGCTCGGGTTGCATAGGTGTCAAAGCTGTGGGTGTGTTGGGGACGACGCCTTGCCCGGCTGATCCAGGTAGGCGATTATCCATGACGGCTTGTCGATACCGGAAACTCGCAAGGAATGAGTGAAGAAGTAATGAAACCTGGGAGTCGAGTCTGAGGCAATCAGCTTGCGTAAGCCTCAATGCTGACACCACGTCATGACCGGTCTCGCTGAATGCCAAGCTTGCACAGCCACAACGACTTCGTCCGGGTCGAGTTCTGTGTAACTACTGTAAAGTGTGAAAGACCCATAGACATCTTATGATAGGCTACGCACATTAGGCAGCAATACCTGCGCAGGTCCGTACTGCAGTCAGCTGAAGTACTGTAGAATCTCAATGGGTCTGGGAATCCAGGCGCTGCATGAAATGTCGAGGTGGCTAATTGCATTCTGCATATGTACGGGTATGACGGGTGATGGATCCGTTACGGTAAATGGTGAATTCTGAGGCAACTAACCAGGGATTTCAAGAGATTATGTGGGCGAGAGACCTTCATCGTACAAGTGTTGAGGGTCGGCGTGGAAAGTTGTTCAATCTATCTGCAATTTCTTCCATGTACGGGCGCGCCAGGACCCTGCTAAACCTATTGGTAGCGTTACGAAATAATACAAACGAGCGATGTGCGAAGCGTCGCTGCTGTAGCTCTCGTTATATATTATCCCGGCCAGGTGCATTCCGTAGCCAGTCTACAAGTCCCAAAGATCATCGGTGTCGTCCTTGTCCTCGTTGCCTCTCTCTCCTCAATGTGATGTCAGTGAAGTCTTCCTCCGTGCAATCTGCATTTGAATGGGAATTGTCAACTACGACACCAACATTTATGGGCAAAATAAAAGAAAAAGGCAATATGATGACTACCTGTACAAGCATTAAGCTTAAGAGCCTAGAATTACCAAAAGAACTTAGGCTTCACGATTTATAATTTTCTTGCTCATAGTAAAGATTGTGGTTATTATATACCTAGTGCCAACTATCATCGGGCTTAGCTACAGAATTTAAAGGCTTCCCAGTCTACCATATTATACTGTCCTATGAAGTATATGTACTGAAAGTAACACGACCACTGTTCATATATGTTGCAAGAGCTGCAGCAGAGCCCGGTACATATCTAAGGGAGGCAGCGCAAGGACTGCCCACAGGGCATGTTCCGTCAGCAACCTTGTAGAGATAGCAGGTAGTCCCACCGGCGTAAATAGAAGTCATTACCTAAGTTATATACTCTGTAATTAGGAATCCATCTAGCTGCTGTCATTTTCGAAAAGACGGTCAGCCTGGTGCACTCTACGCAGGAGAACGAAATGTGCCGAGCTGATGATTATTTTGTGCACAGTAGGCTTATCCTGCCGCCACTTAAAAAATTAGGAAGTAATCGAACGTGACTCCACTTCTTGCATCACATCATTTAACAAGGAACGATTGATGAATCCTGAAACGGAATGTATTGAGCGCGCACTAAAATAGAGTCTCCAAAACACATCACTTGGTGTAGTAATCGATTTAGCATGTGTAGATACACCTCGAGGATGAAGCCATATAAAGGGTTTCGTGTTGGTGGCGCCCCCAAACAAGATAGAGCTTGCAACTGGAGGTGGCAACTCGCTAACGAGGAAGAACTGAAGGTAGTACATATTATATGATAATGCCGAGCTTTGCATCAACGATCTCCGGATGGGAATGCTTCTTGTTGAATCTTCCGGATCCTCTTTCTTTTGTCGGCGCTCGTAATCCGGTCATGATAACAGCGCATCGGAAAGCGGCCACTCCTCGTAGCTCACAATGACAGTCAACCGAGCCTCCTCTCAAGCCGAAAAGGCAAGGGTACCAGCGCTAGCCCTGTTGTGTTTCTTGGTAGCGCGTGGTGGGAATCAGCCCATGGCTTACCGGCTTGTAAGGGCTTGACGTGTATCAAACGCCATTGAGACAATGACGATTTGAGGCAGGACCCCTATTTACCCTTTGTGACTAGGCCGTGGGGTGATCAGTTAACGAAGCGAAGACTAGGCCGTGGGGTGATCAGTTAACGAAGCGAAAGCTAGTACCAGTAAGGTTAAAAAAAGCTCGAGCGCTCAGACTCGTTGCAACTTGGAGACCATGATACATACCTCAAACTCTACAGGACTAGGAGGGACGGAATGGCGTGGCGGCTGTCTCAAGGCTCACCGATAAGTGATAGCTGCTGGTATCTGGTATACGGAAGGCCGTTCGTATTTTTAGAAATTAGATCTGTTTCATGCCCGGAATAACTCCAAGATGAAAACACCCTACCTGCGCTATGATTCAGGGTGGTCACTACTAGCTACCCCAGATTTTGGAAGGGAACAAGGCCTCGGGGTCAAAATATTTCAACTTAGAGATGCAGGGTCCAATATAAAGGGACCTATTTGTCTATAGAATTGGACCCGTAATACCAGCCGACTCACATCAATCAATAACCCAAGGCTTGCTACTATTTTAGCACAATCCTCTCCAATGCATTCCACCACTATTCTACTTGCTGCCATAGTTGCAGTCATTCCTGC
>JAHEWK010000055.1:0-39156 GCA_020740775.1 Ilyonectria destructans | reverse complement strand
ACCGCCTCTGTTCGCCGAGAACGAAACAGACCCCATTGTCTTGCCAGACTTTCATCTCCTGGATCCGGAAGAAGGCAAGATTAGGGGCTACTTGGCAGACGAGGCGGTCTCATTCGAGGCTATTCGATCGCAAACCGAATCGCGATTGCGTGCCATCCAGTCCTCTCTCGAATTCCACATTGACCAGCTCTCCGACAACGTCCACAAGTTCGAGCAACGGGTTCTGGTCGCCGGCAAAGAGGCAGAAAAGGTCCTCAGCTTCAGCGCCCTCCGCCTCCGCCAGCGGAAAGAGCGCGAGAAGACGAGGGCGGGCACCAAGGAAATGCCCGTCATGGAAGTGCTGAGGAGTCTGGGCAACATCCTCCCAGAAGGTCATCCAAGGGTAGCTACCGATGTCATGATGTCTGGTAACCCAAAGTTGCCGAAGCCGTTATGTTCGGTGAGCTAAGGATAGCTGCCGATACCATGATGTCCAGTAACCCAAAGTTGCCGAAGCCGTCATGTCCGGTGAGCTAGGGATAGCCGCCGATGCCATGATGCCATGATGTCCGGTAAACTAGGAGGAGTTACTGATGCTATTATGCCCGGTAAGCTAGGGATAGCTGCCGATGCCATTCTGTGCGGTAGCCCAAAGTTGCCGATGCCTTCATGTCCGCTAAGCTAGAGTTGCCGTCGACTTTTGGTCTGATAGACTGGATGGTTCGCCGTCGACTTCATGTCCGGTAAACTGATGAAGTCATTTTTGGCCATGGTCCGGCAGACTCGCTTCTGGTTGTACCTTGCTTTGACCTAAGTCATGCAAGAACTCAGTCCAGAACTCAAGCTTTGACTGCCATCAGCCACGCAGGGACCCGGCTTATCCATCGAGTCGACCCTCAGCCCGTTGCTGCGTCTGGAGTCACCAGAGTCAGACATCTATCGAATCTATCGAGTCGAACGCCAAGCCTAGGCATTCGAATCGAATGCGACTCCCGTAGATTCGAATCGAATCGAATGCAGGTCCCGTAGACTCGAATCGAATCGAATCGAACCGAATGCATGTCCCGTAGACTCGAATCGAATCGAACGTGTCTCCGTAGATTCGATACCTATCGAATGCCAAGACTCGATCGAACGCATGACTAATTCCGGTGTAGGTAGAATAACGTCAGAGGAACTGGTGATTTCGGAAGAGATGTCGCAGAGCATAAGTCATTGGTTAAAAACATGTTCTAACCTGATCCGACTAGATATCGCTCGTCCTCTTCAGCGACGCAAGTGCATCACCCCATTGGTTATCATTGAGGCTAAACAAGGGCAGTGAAGACGTGTAGATCCCATATGTAGACGTTGACATCCCCTAACATCGTGCCATGGGGCTCGCAGTTGGGGACGAAATCCCAGCTTTACTCCATGATCGAATCCACTGAGACATCGCTACTATCTCCCTCCTCACCCCCATCATCCCTCCTGCACTACTAAACGTCCTCTCACTCAGGCCAATAACACGCGTAAAGCACGCACATTCTGTCGTTCAACGCGAAAATCGCCAGGTCGCCAGTGCATTTGAACTTACTAAGTCTTGTGCGAATGAATAAAGCATCCACCAGCAGTGCGAATAACAACCTGGAGCGTCCAATCCGAAGGTGTCGCGCGTGAAAACGCCCTTTTGTTCCAACCATTGGTGCTCGGAGATTCTGCAGGTGGTGGTGCAGCAAAACTCGCTGCACTTGGCAACCAGTTATGGTCAATATTGTGCTTGAGGACGCCAGTTAATAGCAACGGAAACGCCCACACGAGCGATGATACGGGATGTACATTGCATGACACTAGTCGCGCTTCTAGGGCCTGGACGGCTGTGGCAGGAAAGACACGCCTATCGTAGTCGACCACGGGATGAGAGTAGGATAAGAGAGTAGGCGACGATGCGACGAGCCTGTTTGTCTCCTGATTCCTGCGCCACTTAGATAAGGGCAAGGATGTAACAGCGACTCTGGTTGTCTGAGGAAGAATCTGGCTTCATTCACGCAAACTCCCAAACCTCAGCTTAATACATGTCACTACGGCTGGAAAGGAATTGCCCCGAGCAGATGATCGAGGCACATGGAAACTTTGTGACGAATATTTGTTCGATGCAATGTTTTTAAGATTTAAGCAGATAGATGATTCGCTAGAGCTTAATTGAGGTATGTGCTCGCTGGCATCTATAGGTCTCATCACCACGGCAACGATTAAATTGTTCAGCTGAAACTTTCCTCCGATCCTTAGGCGATCCTGGTCACGGACGTCAGTGTTGTTTGCCTTGGGTGATGAGGATGCTGCTCAGAAGGTGCATAAGTCTAAGGACGATGACGCCAATCCGTTCAACATGCCAGAAGAGTACAGGGGTGAGTCAGGTTTGTGCCAGCCACCGTATGTAATTGAGGGCACACTGTCCGAATACGCCCGGAGTCGCTGGAATGTCACGTCTTGGATAGGTACCTAATTGGCTCGGTTCTACAAAGGGCACCAAAAGCTGAACACAACACCAAACCATCACGACTCCCTCGCTATGGATGTCTTCAAGTACGCAGCAGAGGCGGATAGTTATGATAAATTACCCGCCTTCCAGATATCTCGGTTTTTCAAACAGCATAGTCCTACCACACGCGACGACTGCGATCGCCTCGCCGCTGACATTTTGAGCTGTCCCGTCGCCCCTATGCCAGTACAGGGTGCGACCAGCTATACTGTGACAGCAACTGAATCCAGTCAGGCACTTAACGTGGTCTAATTTCGGTCTGAAGAGTTGGATATGGATCTCATCGGACTTGCAAGACAATCTTACAGGGATTTCGTCCCCAACTGCGAGCCCCATGGCACGATGTTAGGGGATGTCAACGTCTACATATGGGATTAGGATCAAAATGTGTATTTTGCTCCAGCACTCCGGCCAATCGCGCGACCCTGCGGAGCCGGGTGAGCTTCGCCGGCGTGGGCTCGCTTGCCCCACTATGTCTGGTGAGCCGGGCATCCATGCAAGTCTTGATGGTGGGCTCCAACGTAGGCGCGTCAGAGTGCCTACCATCCTGTATTCTCATTTGTAAGCTGCACCGCGTCACGGACGCGACTGCAACACGAAAATCACGTTGGCGTGCCATAACGGAGTATGGGCCTGAATAGAGTCCCGCGCACGTGCATGGGTCTTCGGGGCGATCAATAGGGGGAACGGGTACTTACCAAGGCTTCGCGGACACAGACCATCAAACCCCTCTAAAATCTGTGTGGGCGCCGTTCAGAGGCACAGCTGCCCAATCCGTCTGGTGGGTCCTCTTTTCGATGTTGGTTGTGTCCATCGCCGTCGGTGGTCTTATTCACAATCCCATTCGCCACCGTAAATAGCGTAACCACTCTGTTGGTACCGAGAGTGCGCGATTTTTGTATCAAATGAAGGGATTATGCGTGATCCTGGCAGTAGTTCTCCGCATTCGAGGTGAGTAATTATGACCCCCAGCGACATTGGCAAAACCAGCGCTAAAGCCACGTTTCTTATTGGACCGGCTGGCACCGTGGAATCTTGACAGTCTGCGTCCAGAAGGCTCGTCCTGTGGAGATGAAATCAATGAATTGATACGATAGCAAATTCTTGCTACGATTGCGGTCCTTCTTACCGTCGACGCGTATCCTTCTAGTGCTAGTCACTGATTCTGATGTAAGATGGTGTCGTAGGATGTGTTTTGTTTCCGTGCTCCCCATTCTCCTTCTGTTCTCTCTCATATTGTCCGAGGTTTAGCGGGGTTCTTCCCACACTAGGTCTAGTACCTGCATCAGCATCACGTCCATATCCACATTACGTGCATATCACATCCGTCACATGCGGCCACGCCGATTTTCCTGCTTTGCTTCTGGGAATACATTTACATTGACTCGCAAGAGTCTAGCCTCCGGTCGGCCGACAGTATGATCCTGCTTAAGGATGCTACCCACCACCCTGATGGACCTGCTTGTGCGAGAGCCGTCTAGTCAAGGATGACGCCGCGCAGTAAACAGTGTTGCCTCTTCAGAATTCGGCGCGATCCAACGTGGCCCCACCCGTACCATCCACCCTTAACGTTATCAGTCAGTAGCCCTCGTCTGACTTCGTGTCAGGGTGTGTTGAACGATCCACATGACTTGGCAGTACGGAATCTGCACACTTCTCACAACTGTCTACGTTCCTAACGAGGAGCCTAAAGATTAACCAAACAGTGCGGTTGACCCTCGACTAGCCCGGTGCAATGCCTTTATGTGAACGCTTTCTGGGCATCTTCAATACAGTAGCGCAACCTCGACCACCTGCATTCGTTAACAAATTCATTCAGGGGTGACCTAACCCGTTTGACGAACCTGTACTCTGACCCTGGCCTTCCTGGTGACGCACAATTTCCCTAGTGGCCCCCGGCCAGCGAATGATGTGATAAACCAGACTGTCGGGTTTTGAGCAAAATAATATTAAGGAAGCTGACCGTACCTGTCTAGTTCAGTCACCTACTCCGTAAACAACGTTGTCACCCGCTTTGTCCCGACGCCAACAGCGTCTCACACCATCCTCCGCCAAACGCGCGGCTTCAATTCTTTTACCCTAACCAGATGCTGCATGCACTCTACTGTATGACAAGCCCCACATTACTTGTACAGTGCGTCTTGATTTGGCAATATGCCAATCACCGTCCCCTTGCGCCGATGCAAGCAGGTGCAGACCTCGGTAGGAAGGTCTCAGAGCGAAGACATGGAAGAGGACTCCGTCATCTACGTCAACCCAGTGATTATCCTGTGCCCGTTGCCGACCTGGATCTTCGACTAACAATATAGCACAAGCAGAAACCGGTCAGTGCCTGGCACTCCCCAAACGAAGGGAAACGCCGTCGGCTTGGCAGTAAACGGTTTACTGGAACCGCAAAGAGGTCCATCAGCTTCGAAGACGTCTTTCAGGATGGTCGCGCAACAATTAAGCACATCATAGTACAATTTCCGGCGGGAGACGGTTCGTGGTATATCCTTCGATGTGACAAGCATGACCTTAGCTTTAAAAACCACCCTATCAAGGGTGCTGCGAAGCATCTTGGTGGCAAACAGCACGGCCGAATGTCGCGAAAGCCCTCAGTGGCTATCAAGCATCTCGGCGTCAAGGTATTGAATTGTAACAAGATTCTGGCTGAGAAAAACAATATTGCAGCTTTGGAGGCGCTTCAGAAGGAACATAAGCACCCAACTGCGGATATGGTGGACAATGAGCCCCAGGGAGATCTTATCCCGACCTCGGTCTATAAAGCACCAGCGCGGAAGACTGAAGAAAGCCAGGGCCGAGCTGGCAAGGCCCTACTGACTGACGGCAGCAGCCAGCAGGTCACAGATGTTGAAGTGATCACAGAACCAATCCCCGGTGAATTCTACCTGGCCTATCGGAAAGGTTCGACGGACCGCTGTCCCGTGCTTCTCCTCCCTCTTGGACATCTCGACAACGTTGGCGTACCAGACGCAGTTGAAATCCTGGGGCTCATAGATAGTGTGCCTGCATGCTATGTCTATAATCAAAGCGTCAACGACTTGGTGTGGCAAGAAGGATACGAAGATGACGGACCTCTAGTGGCGAAGCGTCAGTTCCCTGTTATGTACTTGGACGGCTCGGAGTTTCCAAACAGGGGCCTTGTTGGGTGGGTGGGTGCTGAAGATCTCCGGCCGTTTGATGTTCAAGGTTCCGACTCCTCCCTCGTACGACAGTGCAATTCTGTACGGGACTTTCTTCGAAAGCGCGCTGAAACAACGTCTGAGGACACTGCGACCGATTTCAATATTCTGTTAGAAGGTGTGTCTTCTTCAGAGAACTTCAACACACTGCCTAAGACATTTGCTGACAGACTGATGCTCGGATGTACAGAGCAATTGAGCCGACAGATCCCTTCCTCGAGTTCTGCACTCGCTTACAGCAGTCATAACGCCTCCTCCAAAGAAATTGAAGCACCAACCTGGCCACTCAGGATACCAATCCCCGTCGATGAGAAAAATCCTATATCGCAAGATGTAAATGAGACGAAGCAAGACGCTGGATTAGGTCTCATAAGATCGAGCAACCATCAGCCTGAGGCATGGAACGATGTCATATCAATAAGCAGTTCGAGCACAAGGGAGCTTATCGACGTCATATCGATAAGCAGTTCAAGCACAGAGGAGCTTGTCGACGTCGAGGATCATCATTCGCACGGCAATAATTTCCGAATCCCAGCTCCGAATCCGAACACATCCCCAGAAGTAACTAGGCCGTTCACGAGCTCGGCAGAGCAATTCTCTCCGATTAATCAATTACAAAACACCAAATCCGTCGCCTTGTGCGAGTCTGCGCTTGTCACGCTCAATCCTCAAGCAGCGACACCCCAAAACATGCCGCCGGCGATAGGTGGCCAATTTGGAATGCTTGTGTCAAGTCCTATACCACCTATCAACCCTATGAACAGTCCAGTACGAGAGCAAGTGATGCAAGCATCAATATTTCATTGGCCACCTAGCATTACCCTACCTCAAGGCGCCAGTTACCCCATACTTTGCGAGGAGCATTTCGCGTACACCTCAAATTCGGAAAGTGCGCCGTGTCAACTGCCACCTATATTGCCTAGGCTCCGTACCCTGGAGTGTGGGCTTGTCGGTCCCGGCACCATCACGGCCTCGTCCACATTATGGCCACAACAAATTGACAACCGATTACCATCAATCAGTGATTATCTCAAACTAACAACTACGTCACAGACCTCGCAGGCATCATTTCGAGCGATTGGGCCTCGATTTGGCGTGGCACCGTATGTTGTCCCTGAGCAAGTTCTTGCTAAACTAGTAGAACGCTCAAAATCCGGAGAAAAACACCCGGAGCTTTCTGAATTTAGAGATTCAGAAGGCTTGTATTCTTGCCCTTTTTGTTTAAAACAATTTGCTCGCGGAATCGTCTTTGTGAAACATTTGTCAAACAAGCACAACAACTTCATTACATGTACTCGTCCACGGGGCCATTTTGGCATAGTTTGACACATGATAAGCGACCCTTGGTAATAATAAACTGTATAAGTCCATACTGGAAGAGTTCAGTTATCCGCTGGAGAGAGCTAGATTATGGAAAATGTTTTAAGATGGATTTCCCTTACTGTAGCGTAAAAGCAATAACTTGAATCCCTGTTTTATACTGTATCTAGTGGTGTTGTTATTTGGATGTGACGGCAGATGCAGCAGCGTCGCCAGAGGTAGGTCTGAGCTTCGTGTGACGAAACATTGCTGTCTCGTGCTAATTACTGCGCCGCTGTGCGGTGGGCAGGCCTCTTTGCCCACATCGATATAGAACCGATCGCTGCATATGCGGGAGAACTCAAGAACATGGTGTAATTTGGAGTCAAAGTTTTCTGTGATTGCAAGCAGATCGGATGGTGCATCAGGATATTTGAACAGAAGTTTGGTGCCTTTGCCTCCATGAAGAGCTCTGGATCGCGAAAGTCTTGCAATCCTGGTTGGCGTACCCGCTGCGAGAATATGGCCCCACAGTTGCTGCAAGCCTTGCGGTGGCAGGAAATAGGACATCCGTAGTTGGGTTCGATAACTAGGAGTCTCAAGCAGGCGACCCTCCACCTGGGGAGCACGGCAGTTAGCTAATGCGTGACGATAACTTGTCGGCAGGTGCTGGAGTCGATCAACATCATAAACTTGACGGACAGCGGGATAGAAGATATCATCAAACCACCGCGAGAGCTGCTCGTCAGTTAACCGATACCATGCCCCACCACCCTTTCGGACGCACTACCCTTTCGGACTAACAGCTGAGGCCATTCCCACCAAAAACCCACCAATTGAATTGACCAGGTAGCTAATCAATTTTGAGGTTATACACAAATGAAATATACCATTTTGCAGAGAATTGATTTTTCTATTCGTATCGTCGTTTTTTAATGACCCTACCCTATCTGGTGGTGATTTGAGGCGACTCCGGGACCGTCGCGACTTGAATTGTTGAAGCCATCTCCACGTCTGATTCCGCCTCCTCCTCCGAGTCAAGTTCCACCACAATAGTCAATCCGCCATCTACAACTTCCGTAATCCCTTCACCTTGGGCCAGAGCCTCGCTGAGGGCAATGAATCGCCTATTCGGGTTCGGTATGGCCCTTCTCTTCTTTCCTCTTTCCAACCGGGCTACCTTCTCCTGCAGGCTGGCAATTTAGACTTTGTAGGCCGCAATGAGTTGTCCTTGGGCTTCAAAGCCTTTGGCTATAATGTTATATCGTCGTCAACGCAATAGAGGAGTACCCAGATGGAGTCAAGGGTTTTCTCTCCAGTCTTGAAGCTATTTTAGGCCATATTTCTGTCAATGTCTTTATGACATCGAAGAAGAGTCCCACAAACTCCATGTTCGACCATATTATCCAGATGGAATCTCGGCTGTCTGAAGATATTCGCAAATTCCTAGTTGACCAAACTTGTCATCAAAGTACGCAGAATATCCAACATCAGGAAGAACTTGTAGAAAATGCCGTGGAAGTGTCAAACGGGAGGTAGGCGAGAGCTATAGTGTCTTGCTAAACGGCGGAGCTGACTCCTGCGTTAGTCTTCTCAAAGCATCCTTGTTTCCGGATGTGCTGCAAGACCTCGAAACTCCTGAAAACGTAAGCAAGGCCTTGCCCTCGGGAAAACGCATTCCTCAGACGCTGGAAGAGCTCCTCGACGGGAAGTTGAGTAGATTGCTTCCCATGCAGCCGGCTTTGGAAATCCTGACATGGGTATGCTTCGCACGCGAGCCGCTGAGCATCAAAGAACTCCACGGAGCCGTTAGTGTGAAAATCGGTGGCTCTGGTCTGTCGACGGATGTGAAGCAATGGGAGAGACCGCGTCGAGTTCAAGACGTCCATCAGCGCAGGGCGCGAGAGCTTGCCGCGGGCGGCACGGCTCGTGGTCGTCAGCGCCGACGTGGTCCAGAGCCCAGAGTTTACGGCATACGCGGACGGGCTGCTGGCCGCAGGCTTGGTGCAGCGGATCTTCGTTGTCGAGTGCCACACCATCATCATGGACGCGAGCTACCGGGCAAAGCTGGCAGAGCTGCGGAGCTTGCATCGATACGGGTGCCCGTTGGTGCTGCTGACAGCGACGCCGCCGTCCGTGCTCGAGGACTGGTTCCGGGAGGAAATGCTCGTGCCGGGGCGACAACGAGGACGATACGGGACCGAACGACCAAGGCGAACTGCCAGTACCAGGTTGATCAGGTGGCGTCGAGGCGTGGGGCGGTCGAGGAGCGCACGGTCGACATGGTGCGGCGGCTCGGGTCCGAGGCGATGGCTGACGAGATCGGGTGCGACTTCCACCACAGCGGCATGAGCGAGGAGGACCGGCGGCGGGTGCGGACAGCGTGGGTCGAGGGTCAGGGGCACAGCCACCGGTGGATCGTGGCGACGACATTGCCGGGATCGTGGCAGTGGTGCACATGGAGCAGCCGTACGGGCTCGTGGACTTTGTGCAGCAGACCGGGCGAGGTGGGCGTCGAGCAGGCGAGGTGGTCTAGTCCGTCATCGTGCACGATGGGCGGCCGCCGTGGGCAGACCGGCACAGCAGCTTCGTAGACAAGCTCAACCGGGCACAGATGGAGGCGTTGATGTCGACACCGGGGTGCCGACGGGCCGTGATTGCAGCGTTCATGGACGGCAAGGCAGGCGAGACATGCAGAGATGTTGTCGGGGTGGTGCCGTGTGACCATTGCGGCCGGGACAAAGAGGGCGACGCCGATATGGATGATAATGACGGTGACAATGATGGTGACAATGATAGCAGCGTCGTTGCGGTACGCAGCCCGCGGGACGAGGCTCGAGTTTGGGAGTCACCTGCTTGTCAAGTTTGCAATCTAATATAAATGTTGTTTTCATACGCCCTGCGAGACGCCGCTTCCAGCACGGACGAACTCCTCTCGGACGGTGCGGCGGAGAAGGTCAAAGAATTCGTAGGACGGAACCAAGCAAGGGATATCAAGAGCCAAGAGAGCGTGAGAGTGCGGGTCAGCAACACATGGAGCGAGGGGGCTCTCGGCAGTAACACAGGTATCGCAGACAAGACAGAATACTGCCAGGCCTACCGAAGCCACGGGTAAATCTGCCGTCCATGTTAGTAATTAGTTTGGTGGGCCAGGTATATTTGACAATTAAAATTGTACCAGATGCTCTTTGTGTCCAGGGATGCGGATTGAGCCCCGTCGGACAGCGCGCTAGCTAATAATGGGTCTCTCTGTTGACCTTCCCGCATCTCATGTGTGGAGATTACCCGTTGGTTCATGTGGAGCGAAGCTCCAAGGCGAACCAACTAAGCAAGCTTAGTTGGCCACAAAATTGCGAGACAGCCACAAAACTGCGAGACAGGATCAAGATCACATGAATTTTGCCATCAGATTGTTAACCGAAGAGAGCCCGATGCGATTTTCGAGAGCCAAATTTTTGAGCCGCAGATATACCTTTTGTACTAGCAGATTTACGCCAATTTCCCCGCCAACTCTGATGCTGTCTCGCGTTTTTGTGGCTGTCTCGCAATTTTGTGGCCAACTAAGCTTGCTTAGTTGGATCGCCTTGGGGCTTGCCCCACACATGATCCAACGGGTAACTAGATTCCGGCGTCCCCTCATCCGTGGCCCCAGACAGTGCGCCGCTGAACGCTTCGTTCGACGCGAACGCGTTTGCGCGATAAGCGTGCGCGCCGTTGCAAGCTTCGCCCCGGGCTCTCTCCTTCAAGCCGGGCCTTGGTAGCATGATTCCTTGACCCAGATCAAGCTTGCTTGGGCTTGTCTCCCCGAGACCTTGATCCTCGACATCCCGCCAGCCGTACTTGCGTGAGACAGAACGGCGGCCATGATTCGTCCGCCACGTGCTCCTCTGGATTTTCTTGGCCACCGAATCGACTCTCGACCCCTTTCCGATGCGAAATTCCGACCCTGCTATCACCGACCCTGGCTTCTATGTCCCCTTGGAGGTACTAGCCTCCGGTTGCATTCAACCTCTCCAAGACCAGATTTCCTCTATACAGACTACACCGTCAACGAACCCGAATCCACGCCCGCCGATAAAGCTCGCAACCACACAACCCGGCTTTGCTCCCGACAACCATCGACCATCGATGCGCGAACAACCTCGATTGAGATCTTCACTTGGGACACAAGCTGAACATAATTGCTATCGGCCCTCTCCTACAAGAGCCTGCTCACTGGTATACTACTGGAGAAGCCATCTGGTGCAGCCGCTGGAATTGTGCTCACTGGCAATCAATCGACACTAGCTCGCACATGGAAAGGAGAACATGTTTTCTCCAGTATATCCGCCTCCCGCAACGATCGATATCTCTATCAAACCATGCCACCGGAAGCCCAATGGCAGGCGGGGTTCGATACGAGTCGCTCCGCTGAAAAGGAGATCAAGGCAGACCACAACACTAAGGCTCGGTCCAACTCGTCCCCTCCGGTCGTAGACACTGGCACCAAACCTCCACACAGCTATGCGCAGTTGATCGTAATGGCCATCCTTCAATCCCCGAAGAAGATGCTCGGTCTTGCTGAGATCTATAGGTGGATTAGTGACAACTACTCCTTCTACAGTGCTTCTGAAATTGGCTGGCAAAACTGTATCCGCCACAACCTGAGCCTTCACAAATGCTTTATCAAGATTCAGAAACCAAATTCAGGAAAGGGCAGCTATTGGGGTATCGAGGCAGGAGCCGAGTCTCAGTTCCTAGAGGCGAAGCGCGGACGCAAGTCCACTCGGACTGTCAAGAATGCCAAAAAGTCCACTCACCACAAATCCCCTCGGCCGACCCTGGCTCCCATCGATGATCCCACTCTCCCTCCGCCAGTCCTCATTAGCCAGGCTGCGACGACCGCGACGCTTCCTACAGCCGAGGCTACTCCACCAATACCCGTGGAATTGTCGTCCGATGTACATATTGCTATCTTGGACAACCCTGCTCTAGAAGAATTTCTAGAGAAGTCTCTCGATAGCGAGCTTCCCCTTGATGCTTCCACCCCGTCGCCTCTTCCTACCAGCATCCGCCCATCGCCTACAGTTGCTAGGCATGCCGAACATGGAAGCAACGGTCCTTCTGTCTCGCACAACTCGACTCCATCCACTTCTACCCAACCCCACAAACGGAAGTTTGCATCTATGGAGGATAGTGGTTACATCTCTTTATATGGCTCTACTACGATTCAACCAAAGCATGTGCTGACTACTGAGGCTGACCGTCTCAGTATCAAACGTGGACGTGCCGAAGCAGAGATTGCTCGACTGAGGCAGCTATCTCCTTCCGGCCTTGCTAAAGGTGGTTCTACTTGGTCGTTTGATTTGAGTCGGGCGTCCTCCACGCCGTCGCAGCGGGCACATGACAAACAATTGCTCACACCATTAACGCCTGCCGCCAAGATCGAGCCGTTCGTCCACCCTCCTTGCGTTTCTACTAGTACCGACCTTCGCATCCACCGTAAAAGGGTTCGGGATATGCTTCAGTCGCCGATCTGCCGAGTGACAGATATGGATGACTTCATCCCATGGAGTCCAGTCTTCAGTTTAGATGATGCCGCCTAGAACCTTGACTGCGATGTTCCCAGTACTAGGGAGGTTAACATCTGGCCACAAGGCAGCGATCTGGAACAGGTCACTGTCGTAGGGTGTCTACCGCATTGTCTTCGTCGTTTTGGCGGTAGAAGTTAACTATTGTTATATTGTTGGCCGTGAGCCACATAATGTCTCGGGTTAGGTGGGGCCGTTTCTGGTCCGATGGGAGTCCAGATTCTCGGCCGACGTATGTCATGACCCTTGGTCGGGTACCTGTGTTCGTCCAGGTGTCGACTGGAGAGAAGGTTATTATTCTTCATGAAACTCAAGAAGCATATATACAGAGTAGCCTACCGACAATAAAGATTTCTGACAAATGAGTCGCTCCTTGTGGCGGGCGTTATCTGTGTTGGCTTTCCGCAAGCCAATTTCCTCCTCCTCTTCTTCCCTATTATCCATGTCATTTCCTCTATTAATAGTACCTCCTAGTAATAGGAAGAAGGCATCGCCCAGAATGGGTGGTTCTATATCAACTGTATACACCCATATACTCTCTTCTTCAAACGGATGCCAGTAAGCCTGTCCCGAGTGTCCGGGTCTAGTCGATATGCCCGCAGTACAAGCACCAGCACCCGCTTCCATAACCTTCGGTAACTTTTCTTGGTAGAGGGTAGCTGGACAAGTTCAAACGGCTTTGTATAGGCAGATCGAGGTCGGGTGCTCCTAAGCCAGCAGCGCAAGTTGCGGCTCGTCTTTTCTGCTGTCTCCTCGCACCGGTCCATTAGGGCATCCACTTGGCTTGCTATGCGAGCAATCCTTTCCTCATCGTCCGGTGGGCTTACCAGGTCCTCTTCACACCCATCTTGTCCCCGGCCACAAACCACATGGCCTCTGTTACTGTTGCTGTTGCTGGGGTACTCGTAAGGCATCTGGGTGATGGCGATTAATGCTTGGCGGCTTTTGTCTCTGTATGTCGTATCCCAACCCGTTCTCTTGATACAGCAGCTTTGTTCCGTGTATGTCAAGTTTGTGATCTGCGGTGCTGATACCTCTTGCTGCTCGCTCCCGGCCCCAGCATGGCGGACCTCCTCGCGCTCATGTACAGACCACATATGGAGATCAGTGCGTTCATCCCTTACCAGCCAGGCTACGCTCCCATTTCGCTTGATGATCCAGTACTCCCGCTTTGACCCAGCGACCCATGTCTGTAGGTATACATACTCAAAGAGGTGGTCAATATTACCGTATCGCACAGCGGCGGTGTTGCTTGGGCAATCCGTGGCTAAAGGATCCGAGAAATGACGTCTCATGGTCGGAAAATGGATTGTCCTAAATTTGCATTCGCAACAGGCGAAGCCATCATAGACCTGGAGTTTGGGGTGTTCGAGAGATCCATCTTCAGCGGGGCTGACATCGTCTGGTTTGGAGAGCGGAAGGGTCTTGAGTAGTCGAAATAGGCCCTTTCTTGCGTGGGTCGGGATCTTATGCTTATCTCGCAGGTGGGATATAACACAAGATTTACCAATGCTGATTGCATATTTACACTCTGACTGGGTACAGATGAGAAGGTTGGTTATCGGGTCAATCCATAACTGGAGGTGGATGAAGGCTTCTGGCGTGGTGGTGGTGGTTGACATTGTAGATGATGGTGGAAGTAAAATCAGATCAGAGTAAGACAGCTAAACAGTAAGATAAAATTTGGCGACTCGCTACGCTACAGGTTTTCTTTTTAATACAATCACTACTATGTACTACTACTACTGCTTATTCATAACAACTGATAGGGTAGTAGTACGATGATTGTAGTCGGTATAAGTTCGGTTGTTGTTAGATGACGTTGCTTTTTATTAGGTGGCGCACGGACGAAAATGTGGTATCCTGTACAGAATGCAGAATGCGGACAGAAAACGACAGGTCCTTTGTACAGTAGTAGTAGTAGTAGTAGTAGTAGTAGTAGTAGTAGTAGTAGGCTGCAGGTATGCAGTAGCCGAGCTAGTGCAGGCAGTAGCAGGCAGTAGTAGGCAGCATGTTCGGTAGCATCTGAACAAACGTGAGAGGTCACCACAATATATATTGAGCAGAATCTATAAAATTAGACGACTCTTCAAGGACTTCGGCATCCACAATCTTACAATCTTATCAAATGATAAGATCTAATTATTACTTGTCCTTCTACTGCTGATGACTTAGGCTCACAGTTCCCGCTGGATGATTATTCCAGTACAATATCCCTCGCCTCACAATCCGTTAACTCCGTAGCTTCGCCCGCCATGAGCCCCGTCATATAGCCCTCACCGACCAGCCTATATCGCCCTTCAGTGCCCAAACGCAAGACATACGGTATGCTCATTCCATCAAAAACACAGACAACGTCTTCTACATTGGCGCATTTCGGCACCCATCCCACGGACCCTTTCCTAGATGCGCCAAATCGTCGGCACATATTCTCGACTAAGATACCATCTATATCTTGAAAAAGAGGCAACTTGCATATCTTACCTACTTCCTCTTGCACATCAGCAAAGGGTTTGGCTTCGCATATTGCTTCAATGAACGCGCGGTATCGTCGAAAGCTTTCCGATGCCTCCTGCGAAAGTTCATGACTAAAGTGCGATAAAATGGCGCTGATGAACTCCTTCTCGCCGTTATTTGCTGGGTGATTGGTACCATTACCAACTTTCGTGACAGATTCACAGTCCTTCAGCCAGTGGTGGACTTGTGAGGCGTATTTCCTCAAGGATTCTGTCATGAATATCCTTGGGTCAGGTAATTTGGTAAGTCTAATGTTGGGCGTCATTCCCATCGAGTCGATGACATCAACAATCCTGCCACGGATGCTCAGATAGCCGGCTTGTCCATCGACCGAGGCTTGTAGCGAGGAGTCACCCGCTGCATGCAAATGGGTCCAGTTTAATACACCGAGCCTAGAACCAACTGGATGGGGACTCCTGGGTGCGTGCTTGATGTTGGGTATCCAAGACTCCAGTGCCCCGTGGTGGTCTGGCGAAATGCCGTTAATGAAAGACCATAGTATTGTGAGGCTCCTGCTATTCCGGATGCAAAATCTAGCAAATCGCCGGTATAGTTCAGTGCCTGGAATGTTATAGTCGACCAACAGTTTGAGGTCAGAACTACTGACATCAGAGGCGAGCCCGAGCAGCGCAATAATGTGATCTCGAGAGTCTGAGCAGTTGAATAGAAAGGTCGTATTCAAAAGATCGCAGAGACTTTCTTGTCTGTCTTTCAGGGACGCGAGGATACATGCCCGTTGATACCATGTCGGCAGTTGGGAGTCGCTGTCGCTCTCGGGGCTACCATCAGCTCCCCGAGGACAAGCGGCTTCAAAGTACCAGAAAGTCCGGGGATGATCCATGCCATAATTAAGCCAGGAGGCTAAGAACGTCCAATGGAGACTTTTTGTGCCAGCCACAAGTATTGGGCTCGAAGATTTGGCCAGTTCCTGCAGGATCCATTTCCGAGAGAACCAACTTTGTTGAAGGAGAGTCCCAATGTCCCGAGCCGCAGACAGAGGATCAGGGGCAAAGGCAGCAGGAATAAGTTCAACTTCAGGTTTATGTGGCGTTCTGGTATCACCGACCGGCAGACTCGTAGATTTGCGAGAATATACCAAGTCGAACTTGCGAAGGAACTCAAATGCTCGCCCGACGCTGTCCGATTCCCCGCCGAGCCATATCACGGTCGTAGCCGCTGCTGAATAAATCTCGCCCATAAGGCGAACCTGGGAAGCACGCTCAGCTGTATCGTTCTGGTTGATACACAACGCGTCTGCCCAGATCAAGCGTCGGTATTGTCGGGATCTAATGTTGACCAAGGCATTGTGCAGACTTGGGCCAATTTCGACCGCACGCCCAGAGCAGATGATTCTCTTTCGCGGAAGGGGATCGCCCCAAGCGTATGAAAGAGCGGAAAATTCGACAATGGCAGCAGTTTCTAGCGGCAACGTTCTCAGTTCCGCAATAAGTTCGTCGTCACCAGATCCAGTGTGGAGGTGAAGCAACCTGATATTGCGGGGAGGTAGTGGAGAATACTGGTACGCTTCCATCCCTGCTGATGATGAAGTGATGGTTACTCACTTTGTGATGGCGAACGGAAGGTGTTGTTAATAACCAGAGGCTCGACGTGTTGAAGTCCAGTTGTTGGAAACTGTCATGATGGGAATTGTTCCTGGGCGTCTTGGGCCAGAGTTTGATCTGGTACTGACCATTTCAGAAGGAGGCGCAGGCAGTCAGCCTGGCCACGCAGCCACCAGGCTGAGCCATTTGTATGCAGTTGGGCGTAGTAAGCCTTACCACTCGTAAGGCGACGATTCGGGAAATTATTGCCCCATCCAAACAACATTTTGCCTCCAACCGTGGAGAGCCTTAATTACTACGCTCCCTGTCGTATCTTCCACTTTCACTGAAAGTGGATTTTACGCACCATGATTGGTACATCACCCCTATAATTCCCTTTCACCTAAAAAAGGACTCTCAATATGGACGCCCAAGCGCCTTCTGATTGGCTGGCTGCCTTGCATACCTTCATTTACCTTACACGAGTCTTGACAACTTCGGCATAGCAGCTGGAGGCCATGTTACACATCAATTTCAGTTTAACTTTCTAGAATAGTCAATGCGCGCAGGACGCGTGCCTAATATTTGCATAACTGATAGTAGTAGTACCGGTAGCGGCCGCCACGTTCATTGATGCAACGTTATCAAGCGCCCCTGAAAGCTGCTGGCCGCATGATCTCTTAGGATAGCTCAACCAGCTGGAATGCAAAATCGCGTTCCTGCATAATGCAGGTTCCATCCAGGTCCTTAGTCAAGGCTCAGAAGCTATCCCAGATGTGGTTCCCGTGAGGGCTTGTGACATGAGACGAAAATGTTTCTAGAAGGTCAATCGTCATCATCAGTACCTATCCTGAAACGCTACATCCGCACTAATAGACACCACCTTAGAGTTTGTGGGCAGGCTACTCGATGCTGACCAGTCTCTCCCCTGGATGTGGCAGCTAGTACAGGTGTTACTAGGATAAGGTTAAGTGGTTGGCATATTCTTCTGTCACAACGCATTACGGGAACCAATAGATGTGTCTAGCCTAAAAAGACATCCCAGACGCCTCGCCGCCCGAGTTATTAAGGCAAAGGTGCACCCCGCACTTTGGACACATGTCTACCACTGGTTCAGTTCCCCACTGAAGTTGACCATGGCCAATCCCAGTCGGCGCAGGCGGGGAGATAAGAGGTGGTTTGTTCACCGACTTATGTGGCTGAGCGTACATTCAACGCCACGCGAGCTGAAGCAGGGATTGTCTACCACAAATACATAATATACGCCCGAATTAGCCAAGCTCGAGGCGAAGCACATGGCCCGGCCTACGTACGTACTGTAGTTGCACTTCCTGAGACGAGGCATTTTGGTGGCATCCGCCAGCTTTCGACTGAGAGTCCGCCCCCCTCAGCATCCAGGCTATAATTGAGTGATTGAAAAAAAAAACCCCCAAAAAAACGTTACACCTCTCTTGACTCTTGACCACTTGTCCTGTGACCATGTTTGAGTCCATACCCCACCTCTAGAACTCCCCTCACCATGAGCGTCGATCACATCACCGTCACTCGCTCCGTCGAGCTCGTCGAGATGAAGGCCTTCAGTCCTGGCGACAACGGGTCGTTATGGAGGATGTCAATCGCAAAGCCACCCCAGGAAAAGGACTGGATGGACAGCTTCCGGCGCGCCAACCGACGGCCCATCAAAAGCCGCGATAGTGCATATCTGGCGACGCCACCGCCGGTGATACCGAGGGTTGGTGACAGGCCGGGCTACTACGATGTGCTCGCGGCCAACGCCAAGACGGCCACGACGCCTCTTGCGAGACGACTCAAGGGGAGGCATCTTCAGATGATTGCCTTTGGAGGAGCCATCGGTGAGTGAGTTGCTGCTGGTGCTCAGAGGAATCGGGAGGCATGATACATGTTTCCATCTTGTTGCTTTCCGGCCCCGTTTTACAAAGTCTAACCTGGCCGCCGCAGGAACTGGCCTTTTCGTTGCATCAGGCGCCGCTCTCTATAGAGCCGGGCCTGCCAGCGTCTTGCTTGCATATTGCCTCGTCGGGGCCATGCAGTACTGCACCATGCAATCGCTGTGCGAACTCTGCGTCATGTTTCCCATTGCTGGATCCTTTACTGCCTTTTCCACTCGCTTCCTTGATCCCTCCTGGGGATTCGCTATTGGCTGGGTGTAGGTGTTCTTGATACTACGACAACAGGGCTTGTCCGGTCTCCGGGTTTTGACATACCCAGCCACTGACCCGTCATTTCATAACAGCTACTTTTTGCAGTGGCTCTGGATCTTGCCGCTCGAGATCATCGCCGCTGCATTCACCATCTCCTACTGGAACGATCATTTGCCCAATGCCATCTTTATTACCATCTTCCTCATCGGCATTCTCGGCATCAACCTATTCGGCATCAAGGCGTACGGTGAAGCAGAATTTATCTTTTCCATCATCAAGGTTGTCGCAGTCATTGCCTTCATGTGAGCTCCCCATCCCCTCTTGTCTTTAGTGACGGTAGTAAAGCCGGCTGCTAACAACTTCCAGTCTGTTGGGCATCATTATCAATATCGGAGGCACACCCGAGAGCGGCTATATTGGCGGGAAATACTGGGGCGACCCTGGGCCCTTCAAACATGGCTTCAAGGGCTTCTGCAGCGCTCTCATCACAGCGGTCTTCTCCTTTGGTGGCACTGAATTGATCGGACTTGCCGCAGCCGAGACAGCAAGCCCTCTCAAGTCGCTCCCCAAGGCCGTCAAACAAGTCTTCTGGCGTATCGCCATCTTCTACATCGTTTCCATCCTACTGGTTGGGCTTCTCGTGCCCTCTAACGAACCCACTCTCGTTGGAGGCAAGAACAACGCAGATGCATCCGCTAGTCCCTTCATCATCGCCATCGAGAGCGCCGGTACATCGGTTCTCCCGAGCGCGATGAATGCAATCATCCTGATTGCAGTTCTGTCTGTTGGGAATTCGGCCGTCTTTGGCGCTTCACGCACTCTCGCGGCGTTGGCTGAACTATCATATGCGCCGCAGATCTTTAGCTACGTTGATAAGAAGGGTCGCCCGCTGATTACCATCCTTCTTATAGGCGGTGTTGGGCTGATAGCCTACCTCGTCGACCTGAGCATACACTATACCATCTTCCAGTGGCTCCTCTCTATCAGCGCTTTCAGCACCCTCCTCACTTGGGCCAGTATCTGCTTCTGTCATATTCGCTTCCGCATGGCTTGGGCGCATGCGTCTCGACCGCTTGAACAGCTTCCTTTCTGTTCAAATGTCGGTGTCTACGGTTCCTGGTTCAGTCTGATAGGATACACGCTGGTGATAACATCACAGATTTGGATTGCTGTCTCGCCTGTTGAGATACCTGGCATGGATACCAGTTTGTCCGGCAGGGTGCAGTACTTCTTTCTCCGGGTTATGGCCCTTCCCCTTGTGATTATCCTCTTCGTTTACCACAAGCTTCGTTTCAGAACAAGTGTTATTCGGGTAAACGAGATGGATATTGAGACGGGGCGGCGGTTTTACAGAATCTTTTTAACTAAAGAGGAGGCGTGGGAGGAGAGGCGTAGTTGGCCGCGGTGGAAGAGGATTTATTATTTTCTCTGTTAATTGATGTTGCGGAGGTTATACGGAGTACCGGTACTACTCCGTAGGGTGTTCTGAGGTTACTATCTGTAGGGATGCCGCCGACTACGGATGGATGGATTTTATTTCGCCCGGAGGGAAGTCCCTATAGGGCCTTGACACAATCTAGTTTACATTTCAGAACATTTGGTACCTGAGGCCGATAGGAGGCACTGTTGCAAAACTCCCAGCCTATTTTATGCAGCCAATCATCGTCCTGTTCAAATGTAGGTGTCCCCACACCTGACTTATGCAGATACCTGGGCATAAGTAACTAGACTTGAGTTGCGGACCCAGGGTTGCAAACAAATAAATCAAATCCAAATCTATCCAAATCAAATCAAATTTATCCAAATCAAATCAAATCAAATCGAGGGGTAATTTATCCAAATCAAATCAAATCAGGAGGTCCGGATTTATTTGGATATTTGAATTCATTTGGATACAGCGTTGTCCAATCAGCGCTCGTGTTGCGGGGACTGTCAGCCCCACTTCTGTCTGGAGATCCTGCCCAGTTTGGTAAACAGTTTCGCATCTCGCAATTTACCCGCCCATGGCTGTTAGGGGTGATTGCCCGTTGCCACATCATGTTCAAGTCGCGAGAAAATGGTCAAGCAGTTTGTCCCGAGATATCAAAGGTGCTTGTACCCCTCGAATTATAGCCTGCTGAACTTCGCAACCTCAACTTTCCCCAATACTCCTGCTCCATATGGCTCAGTCTACGAATGCCGATTGCACAGCAATGATGCCTCCGACATCTCCTTCGACCACTCCCAGTGACCTCGACGCCCCCACCCGCTTCGATCTGTCCGATACGAACAGAGAGGTAACTGTAGACACTTCCTCCTCGGTCGACTACACCGGTTATGAAGGCATCGATTGGAATCGCCTTTCAGGGTATTGCATCCGCAAACACAGAAGAAGGCAGCGGACGGGCTGGGTATGGGAGTATGGATTCGATATCGAGAAAGACGGTTCTGGTCGCCGATTCTGGCTCTGCAAAGAGTGTCACCGGAAGAAGGCATCCATCACTCATATACACGATGCTGCATCTACGAGCCAAGCAAACGGTCATATGGAAGATGTCCACCGCATCAATCGAGACGGTCCCATGTCACCGCAGAGGAAGAAACAACGCACCCTCTTCGACATGGTTGATCTGGACTCTCATCGACCAAAGGACCAAGCTGTGATGAACGCCTTTATAGCGTCATTCGATCCTGTTCACTTTCAACATTTGCTTATACGCTGGGTGGCCTGCGACAACGTCCCATTTAATAAGCTTGAGAGTCCGTACTTCCGCGAGCTCATGGGGTACGCAAACAGCGCTATTATTGAGTCAGGAAGTCTCCCTACCCATACCACAATCCGTGAATGGATTGTACGGTCCTTTAATCGTCACAAAGGCGTTGTGACTGAGCTACTTGGTCGCTCACTTAGCCGCGTTAATATCTCCTTTGATGCGTGGTCCTCTCGCAAGTTTACCTCCCTTCTCGGCCTTACCGTGCACTTTCTTGACGACGAAGGGAAGTTCCGTACATTCTTTCTAGGCTTGCCACAAATCGAGGGTCGTCACAGTGGCGAGAACCTTGCAGATCGTGTTAGTGAAATAATTCACGAATATGGGTTTGAGGATCGCATTGGGTACTTTGTCACAGACAATGCGGATAGCAACGACACGTGTCTCGAAGACCTAGGCATTGAGTTTGGTTTCAACAAGCAGCACCGGCGGCTTCGTTGCTGTGGGCACATTATCAACCTCGTCGCCCGATCCATTCTTTTCGGCACGGACGCCGACGCCTTTGAGGAGGACTGCCAAGCCGACAAGGAGGTTCAAGATGAGATAAAACTCTGGAGGTCGAAAGGCCCAATTGGCAAGCTGCACAATATTGTTCACTGGGTGCAAAGATCTGGCCAGCGCATTGAGAAGCTCCACAAGCTTCAGTTGATTGAGAACACTGCCTTGAACCTTGAAGACAAAACAACCTACAATGTCATCATGGATAACGCTACCCGCTGGAACTCATCGGAGGCGATGATGGAGCGGGGCTACCAGCTTCGGAATGCACTTGATTCCCTGGTCCAGGCAGAAGTTACGGAGTGGAACCAGTACGTGGCCAGGAGGACTCAGAACGGGACAAAGCCGATGCCAAAGAAGAGCCGAAAGAAGCCTGCGATTGTTGACGATAAGATGTCTGCTGAGGACTGGTCAGTGATTGCGGAGTATCTGGCTTTGTTGAAGCCGTTGAAGATAGCTACCAAGCGCCTAGAAGGTCGACCCAAGGAAGGTAAGCAGAATCTAGCTTCCTGACGCTCAGCTTGTGCTTATAAGTTTAGGTAAATTCGGTGCGATCTGGGAGGTTTTGCTAACAATGGAGTGGCTTCTAAAGCACCTGGAAGAATCAAAAGTGCAACATGAACGAGATGAAGAACCATACCTGCGGATTGGTTGCAACCTTGGCTGGATGAAGCTGGACGAATACTACACCCTCACCGAAGATAGCCCTGCATATCTCGCAACCCTCGTCCTCCATCCTGCCTTTCGCTGGTCAACCGTCGAGTCGCAATGGGCCGACCATCCCGATTGGTTAGTGAGAGGAAAGACAACTGTACAAGAACTTTGGGAAGAGTATCGAAACCTGCCTGTCGAGCAGGATGCGATACCTGAGCAACCCACTGTCACAAGGAAGACAACCGACCTGGATGACTTTATGGCCTCAATCAGGAAGCTTAGCACTCAGCCTGCACCTTTACTGTCGGCTATGCGCGATGAGTACGCGGAGTGGGTGGCAACTACCGATCCAGGTGATTGTTTGGTGGATAATCCGATTCAGTATTGGCTTCTCCGAAGGCGGCAGTATCCACGTCTGTCGCGCATGGCACTTGATCTCTTCTCAATTCCCGCGATGTCTTCCGAGCCGGAGCGAATATTCAGTCTTGCAGGACAAATGGTTACAGCTCAACGAGGCCGGCTCCAGGCGGATATTATAGGAGCAGCTCAATGTATATCATCTTGGGAAAAAAAGTGGGGTTATCCAAATAGTCAAATAGATCCAAATCGATCTAAATCAAATCAAATCAAATCAAATCGAGGGGAAATTTAATCAAATCAAATCAAATTGGACGCTCGATTTGATTTGATTTATTTGTTTGCAAGCCTGGGTCTGCTGTTGTTGGGGCTTTTGTATACCATGCCGCTAGGCCGAGTTAGCCGAGAGCATTTGATACGATATCAACATGTACATGAACAAAACCCTCGTAACTTTTTCCAATTCAAGGTATCATCGAATGTCGTCTCGGAGCCTGTTCTCATGTCGACATGGGATGCCCTCCCAGACGAAATGCAAAGCCCTGGCAGCGGTGGATGATTCGCGGCACGACAGAGCGGTGCTGGAAGAATGTGGCGAGTATTCGAAGATATAAGATGGGGAAGTGAGGCGTATGTGGCTCCCAAAGGTAAAGAAAATGACGCGCTATTGAGGGCAAAGCGCGATGTCCGCATCCAAAGGAGGGATGTTTGCTATCGTTGAGAACGGACTGACTAAGACGTCTGAAGATATCAGCAAAGCCAAGACGGGCTTCATAGACTATTCTTCTTGCCGAAAATAACTAACCAGGGTGGAGACTTTGCTTTCACGAGAACGGGGCGGCCATCTAAAGATCTAGTCAGGCGTTTTGTAGGAGCCAGTTAGGAGTAGGTGCATCCCACGACTTTATCCCCCTCGATTCACGGTGTAGGAATCACGTGCACTTGTGCCTCCCGTGTTGAGAAATGCATTGAGGATATTCTTGGGGTCTGAGGTCAATCAGGGGCGAGGGAAAGACACGTTAAGTGGTGATGTCCAGGCATAATCTGGCGAGGGAAAGACACGTTAAGTGGTGATGTCCAGGCATAATCTGGCGAGGGAAAGACACGTTAAGTGGTGATGTCCAGGCATAATCTGGCGAGGGAAAGACACGTTAAGTGGTGATGTCCAGGCATAATCTGGCGAGGGAAAGACACGTTAAGTGGTGATGTCCAGGCATAATCTGGCGAGGGAAAGACACGTTAAGTGGTGATGTCCAGGCATAATCTGGCGAGGGAAAGACACGTTAAGTGGTGATGTCCAGGCATAATCTGGCGAGGGACCGTGCCATCGACTTTAGCCCAGCAATTGATACTGCAGCTATGGCTGAGTGGCTACTGGCAGTAAGCAGCTAAGATATCCCAAGCCCCTGACTAGTGCAAGGCTCAGTCCATCCTGCGTGCCACTCGACGTACAACAATGCTAGAGGCCTCCAAGGTGGAAGACTAAGGGAGTTGCTAAAATACTACGTCACCCCATGCACATTGGAGCGGCGATGGGGTGCATGGGGTAGCCTCAGCCGAAGGCTGTGTGTCCGCGGGCCGGGAAGCTATTCCTACTACTGCATTATCTACGTACTGATCCATTGGCATGGCTATTCTTGGTATTATGTGACATGTACGGATTCCGTGTGAGCACCTGTCGTTTCCTAAGCTCCTGATCCCTCATCTTCATCTTCATGCCATCCGGGGGAGACCCGTAGGCCAGGTGATTACGATCAAATGGTGCATCCAACATCAGACCCTCGAGCGTTTTCACGCGAGAGACAGCCACGTAGCTTAAACCAGTCTGAAAGTCCCGGCAGGACAGATCTGTAACTATCATGTCTTCGGTGATGCTTTGTGACTTGTGCACGGTAATTGCGTAGCATACGATCAGGGGAAACTGGGTGCGAGCGCAGAGAGTGGCTCCGATGAGGAAGTCCCTCTCCACTGGGAGAATCGGCACAATCTTCCTGCCATCAGCGGTGGTCAGGAATACCGGTCCGCTGTATTTGTCAAACTCCATCATGATAACACAGGGAGGGTCTTGGATGGGGTCGGCCCCAGGTGCCCAGCCGATATCGTAAACTGTGCCGCGAGCGCCGTTGCAGAGGTCAACTGGCTGCCAAAGGTTGGACGTCAGCATCAGACGGGAGCCAATGCATATTGGGATCTGCTTCGCAAGGTTGCCCGCCTTGTCATCAGGCGCAGCAGCCGCGCCGGGGCCGACGTTCTTAGCCATGACCTGGATGACTGGCCGGCTGAGGCGGTCGAGGTGATAGTGGTTATATTCGTTCACCCTATCTTTAGTGGCGTATACTCGCAAGGCGTTGACAAACCTTGCGACCTCTTGATCGTCTAGTTTTGCCTGTACGCGGCTGGAAAGGAGCTTCCAGGATTCCACAGATAGTTGAAGCAGCCGCAATTCCCCGAGAGCTAGGCGGAATGCCTCCTGATCGTCGGCACGCTGCCGCTGGACAACTTTCAAGAAGACCGATTTATCGAATCGCCTATATGCGTTTCTGCCCTTGATCTCTACTCCCTGAACCTCTTTATCGTAATAAAGCGGCTTCTGCAGCACAGGGGGAAGCTGAAAGAAGTCACCAACCAACAGGATGTTCAGGCCACCAAAGAACTCTTCGTTCTTATTCGGGAACGCCTCTCGGAGACGGTCATCGATCCAAGATAGCTGACGCAGTCCCAGCATGCTCTTCTCGTCAATGATCAGATACTTGATATCCTTAAGCTTCTTCTGGAGCTGGGCCTTATCAATGGCTGAGAGAGGCTTGAAGTCCTTATTAATTGGCAGGTGCAACAGGGAATGCAAGGTAGTGCCCGAAATCTGATTTCCCGCGACGCCCGTGGGCGCGGCACGCCAGACGGGTGTCCCTCTCCCGCCCGTCGCGGCTTGAAGGTGCGCGGAGAGCAGGTTAATGAGGTATGACTTGCCAGTGCCGCCTCCGCCATCCACATGGAGTAACAACTGGGAGGGATCCCGGGTCAGGAAGTGGCCCATCACCGTGCCGTACACCAGGCGCTGCTCTGGATTTAGGGAATCGCGAGCCTCCAATGGCTGATCATCCACGTCAAGGTCAAGGGTGTTTTCCGCTTTGCGTTGCTTCCAGTAGTCGCCGTTGAGAATGCCATCATCGGTATACCGCCCAACATGAGGGGTCCAATCGTAATTAATGTCAACATCTCGGCGGCCGAGGATGTCGATGTCCTCTTCCTCCAGCGGGCGGTCAGGTAGCATGCGGGCGAGTTCATGCCAATCCTCCTCCGCGATGGGCTCCTCATGGGCCTCAAGCTCAAACTCATCGTCCTCTGCCGTCAATTCATCCGTATCCGGCTCTCCATAATGATCGTCCGCATGGGTATCGTGGAGCTGTCTGCAGCGCATGTACCCGGCTGTGAAAGAATCGAACCGCTGGCCACCCACAACGAGCAACTCTTCTGGAAAGCGATGTGGATGAACCATCATCAATTTAACACGACAGAAGTCGTTAAACTGGAAAGAGGCTTCCATGGATTTGTATCGAGGGAAGTAAGACAGGACCCTCTTTTTCGCGTGAGCAGCGAGTCTCCTCCACGTGTTGAGATTGTACGACTGCAGGTATTCGAGATACGTTACATCCTCATGCTGGTCCTTTCTCTCTAGATATTTCCTGTAGCTGCCGATGGCCTCGTTGACATCTCCATCCACACGATACGAACGCGCCTGTCGCTCCAACGGACGGCAGTCCACGGTGACAACCATACGGGTGCCTTCTTGCAGCGGAATGTTAAGCAGCAGATGGGAAATCTCCTGCGCCGAGTAATCTCTCTCGGCGATCAGCTTGTTCATGAGGCGAGAGGAGAAGGACAACAGGGGCTGAACGTGCGATGTATGAGGCAAGACCTGGTCTGCAAGCCGGGAGAAAGACTCGGTCTTCTTCTCAGCTTTACTGCAATACTTCGCAGCGTAGGTAATGACCGCCTGTAAGCTGGTGCAAGGAGATATGTCGATATTGGCTAGCCAGCCTAGGATAATCGCAGGGTTGAAGTTGTTCATGAGGCTGTCATTCCGGGCCGCCTCAAAGATGTAGTACGACCGGCCTTCCTTCCTGATCACCGCGGCCAGCTCCCGCAAGGCACGAGGGAAGTCAAAACGACACTCCCTCTCTGGATTGGCAACGTTGGCCGCCTCGATATCTGCTGCGGCGCCTTCCATATCCCTTGCCAGATCGCCGGTTCTTTTCCTCACACGCAAGCAGTACGTGGTGTTGCACTTGTGGCGCTGGCAACGGTTGACGATTTGTGAGAGCCGCAGGAATGTCATCTCTATGCTCAGGGGATCCACGCTCAGGGGATTACCCTCACCCTGAGGCATAGTCCTACTCGGCTCGGGGTTAATGGCAGTGACGTGGAATCCCCACGTGCGTGCAAAAACATCACGAGCGGCTTCGTCCTCCATGTCGGCTCCGGGGCAATTTTCCATCCAGTACAGGCCGTGGTTGTGTGGACTCCCACGCCCTTGCCATTCATAACGATCCCAGTAATCCGTGATGCTGAACTTCTTGCTTAGCACGATGTCCCGAAAGAGGCAGTATCGGCGGTAGAAATGGAAAGCAGCAATGTGAGGGTTCTACCACAATAGGCGGCGCGATAGAGCCATCCTCTCCGGCTCGGTGGCGGCTAGCCAGTCGTCATACTGGGGCATGTGCTGGTAGAGACTCCGCCAGTGTAAATCTGCCGGGCTAAACGTGATGAATGCACCAGGACAACCAAGGTTATAGGCGTAGGCCTCGAGGTCCTGCCTCTTTTTGTTCCAGAATGGACGCGTACCGCGAATAGACACCGCATGCCTTGTGATCGAGTTGATCAGCGCCTGCGCCTCGGGGTCCTCGCTGTGTTCGAGCGCCTGAATAAGTTGCTCTCGCGTCAGCGGCTGCTGTCTCCCATCATGTTGCTTCACGAAGAATCTGGACCGCGAACGTGCTTGTGACCGCATTAGCGTGTTGAAGGCGACGAAGCGGAAGGTCGGGTGGCGTGCAAAACGCCCGTCGTGCCAGCGCATCGCGTGCTCGACGTAATCCTTGTAATCAATGGAGCGCAATCGGGGTTCAACAAAGTCGGCTCTACCGTCAGGAAAGAGGCAGGGAAATGCCAAGGAGAGTAGGGCATGAGAGCGATTGAACTCATTAATGGGTGTGTGTCGTATATTCGGGAGCTGCAGCTCGTGTTGTGCCTGCGCCTGGAAGCTTGTGGAAAGCCCTGAATCAGCGCCTGATTCTCCGGAGAGAATAGACCGCAGAGCATCGAGCTCCGTGTCCTTAGCCAACAGGTCCGGCACCGCAGCCTCGTCCTCCAGGTCAGGCTCTGCCTCCTGATCTTCCTCGGGTGAGTCGGGTCCAACATCGGCAGCCTCCACCTGACTCTGGGGGATAGCATCCAGGACATTACCATCTTGGGGCAATTGATTCAGCCGCTCTTCGTCGATGGCGACGCATCGATAGCCGGGATGATGGCGGCGGAGGTAGTCGAGCCATATGACAACCGGCTGGCGGCGCACGCGGAACTGGCGGGTGAATTGCCGGCTAAGATTTGCGTGGGACGACGTATTCGCAGGACGTAGTAACACAGTGTTCAACTCTTGCGGCAAAAGCGGGAGCTGGTTGTACACTAAGCCAACCTCCCGGAGAAAGTGAATTACGTGCCCTCGATACTTGTACTGTTGCCCTCGCACAAGCATAATGTTCACGTGGACGTGAACACGAGCAATCAACGACTCTTCGGTAGGCGTGAGCTGGGGTAACCGGCCCGGCACAGGGCCAAAGTCGAGCTGATTGTCCGCAGAGAAGAAATATGGCTCGTCGGGCTGGCGCTTCTCATCCCTCCGATAACAACGCGCACAAATGCCATCACAATCGATCTTCATCTGGAACCAACTCTCTTGGCATCGACTGCAAAACTGCATTTGGTCATTGTCCAGCTCTGTCCAGAACTCGCGGAGGATTTCCTTGTCGCGACCAGTCAAGGCGCAAGCCTCAAGGTCTCCATTCCACACCGGGTCTTGTGCATGAAATACCGCCGATTCTTCAGGTGAAATCATCACTGGGCTCCGATACCGTCGTGGCGGCCTCGACGATGGAGTTTGCCTTCGAGATTGTCTCGGCCGCCCTCCTGTACCAGGGGCAGGACCACGGCGACCACGCCTTGGCTGTGCGGAAGGCTGCGGCAAGCGATGGCGAAGAGGGCTTCCATCCACGGAATTATTATTGTCGTTCTCGTCTTCGTCCCCTGGATCGGAATCACACTCCACCCCTAATTGTTTGAGGTACCTCTGTGGTCGAGCAGGCGAAAGGAGTAAGTTGAAATAGTCCTCGGCGTCAATATCAGATTCAGAGAAATGTCCCCTGTCGTTGCCTCCCTTGGTTATCCCATTCCCGTCTTGAAACCAACTCGGTTGTAGTCGATCTCGACTCCCATCTACGCTCCGTGGTTAGCCTGAACAATTTACCAGGACGACAGCACAAGGATACCTTCTCCAGGACCCTCAGACCCATCAAAGACGCCGAGTTGAGATATTGTGGGAGTCAGTGACACAGTCTCCCCTGCACGGCGTCGTGAACGATGGTCGCGCTGGACAGCGGCCAGCTTGGCCCTCGCCCCGGCCTTGGAAGGATCATCTTGCGAGTCCTTCCCGGCCCTGTGGAACCTAGCAGCCAAGTAAGAGTAATCTACACTAGTTGTGCTGCTTCGGACAGTAGATGGATCAGAATGTGAGGCGGTTGGATGGGTCGTTGGCTGCGCGGGAGGTGAGGGAGCCAGTTCCCGGAAGAGCCGCGAGCTTTGTTGGGTTGGTGGAATTGGCGTCCCTAGCACTACGTGAGGCTGGCTGATTGACTCTCTGAATAACCTCCTAGCTGCATGAAGTTGTTGTAGCTTCTCTGGCGACGTGGGCTGGGTTCCAGACCTGTCCTTAGCAGGGGATAAGCCAGCTTCTCCGTCAGTTCGCTTCCGGGCAGGTCTTTCAGCTGAGGAAGAACGGACGGCGAGCTTCCTCAATGTTTGGATCGCGCTTCTGGATCTGGAATTCTTTATTCAGTTAGTGTTGAATGCTCTTATGGTCTTACGGAGTGAGTGGGGAGACAGAGCTGACATGAGAATTGCACTGACTACGACAGCCGAGGCAGTTTTTGGTTTTCCCAGCAGATTTCCGTTTGCTGACGAAGTCACCCGCCGGTTTCTCCTCGCCACAGCGGGCACAGACGATGGAAATCAAGTCATCTTGAAGCCCTTGAGGAGTAGACTTAGGACTCATTACTTAATGAAGCACGCATCAAGACGCGTTGTTTCAATGAAATTTCCATGTCAAGCGAAGCGCAAGTAAACAAACCAGGGGTGCTGCGAGCCGCAGAAAGCTAGGCCCACTTCTTAGCAGCCATTGTCCAGTTGTTGCACGTTTTGCGGCCATCCATACAAATTGCTGGCCAATCAGAACCCGAGAAACTTATTGACCCCTGTCTGCACCAAACCCTTAATGTAGAGTCAGCCTTCGGCTGAACTAGTAGCTGAAGAGAAGATGGAGGGAATAGAAAGAGGGACAAGGAGTTGCTACTAGAAGCCGATGTCAAAATGGCTGACTACGTGCCTTCTGGCAATCAGTTTTCGGCCATGTCCCTTTCCACTGCCGTGACAGATCCTCCAGCCCTTTCTGAGCCGCAGCGACCGTCGGTCCACGGCAGCGATGCGCCTATTGACGACACGCCACCCCCACCATACGATGACGCATATGAAGGGCTGTTGCAAGGTGCGTGGTATGATTGGTCCGAGCAGACCCACTATAGGGGCTCCGCTCCAGCGTACAATACGGCGGCAGACCGCCCTTTGCTCTGTTAGAAATCAAGGCTCTTTCATACTATGATTTGTATGCGCTTATTGGGGAAAATTGCGCAGCTCGTGACAAGGGCTTAATTGGGGTTGCATACCCGGCTATATTCGACCAAACAACCGAGCAGGCATCCAATCAATTATAGACGAAGCACTGGACTGGGAAAGACGGAGCGGCGCGACGTTCGAAGGAGACAAAACGGCCATCGTGCATTTCACGCGAAACGCCGCAAGTACTAGCGACATACCGTTCATGATCAATGGGGAAGCAGTCAAGCCTAAGGCGAGCGCCAAGATCCTGGGAGTGGTAATGGACGCGAAACTACGGTACAAGGAACACATAGCTAGAGCTGCCGCAAACGGGCTCTCGGCCGCTATGTGTTTGAAAAGACTGAAAATGCTGTCACCGCGGACGGCGAGACAACTGTTCGTAGCAACAGTGGGGATATTGAGGGGTCTTTGGGAGTGGGGTTGGACACACATCATGGCGAGCTGTTCTGGTAAAGAGGCTTCAGTCAATCTTCCTTCACAGGGTGTCTTTAGAACTAATGCAATTATCGCATGTTTCATCAACATATGCTGAAATCTAGAGACGGGTTTTATTACCTTTCTTAGCATCACCAGCCTTCACACACGGATCTGTAAGCTGCAAGACAATGGTAGGTAATCACAGCTCCTCAATAGGAACCTTGTTTGGGTTGTATCACGACAATGGGAACACGCCAGAATCAAATCACATGTCGGTCACGAATATCCGAAGCCATCCAAACCAGACAAAGTGGGCAAGCCAAGATCTGGGGAATGGTGTGATGCAGTCGCCACCCATGATCTCGGAACCCCACTGGCCCGCCAGCTCACCTTCTTGACCAGTCGGCCCCATTACCAGGCTTAGGCAAAAGAGGTGTTGCAGGCTATTTTCTTAACACTTGAATGCCAAGAATGGAAGAAAGCAGAGAGTAGTAACTGTGCATTTAATCCCTGTCGACGCTGGGCAGGGTCCACGGCCGGTACGATGATTTTGATCAGCCGAGTAGCGCGAGGAGTTGATCATGGTCAAACCCCCAGGCTACTCTTTCTGCCGCGAAAATAAGGCCTTAAGTGCGGGCAGCAAGTGGCGGAAAGACCGAGATGTCATCCTTCCGTCATGATCGACAGAGTAGATTCATGGGGGTCGGAATTTAGGGGTGTTCGAGAGGCTGCCGCACCAATCGCTCAACTCAGTATTAGAGTGGTTCCTTTACAGGTGGATGGTGCTCCGCAACGCCACTTACATTACAATCGAAGCCACTTACGCATCGTCATGTGCCGAGTTTTCATGTCTTCGGAGCTCCAATCCATGTCTCGAGTCACCAAACCGAGGCATACCTTCTCCTCTTTCTGAGCTTCACTCCTAACTCTGTGCTTTGAACGAGATGGCCAAACCCCAGATGCATGAAATCGACCCAAAGGGCGACACCCTCTTTATTCTGCGGAATCCAGATGCCCCGTTTGCAGTATCCTCTACCGGAGAAGAATGGCTCAATGCATTGTCACAGCATCAATCTGGCGAATCGAAGTACCAGGAAGCTTCTATCACGTTTCTCAAAGACGATGCAACTGATGATACCAGCAGCTCTAGCGACCTGTTGCTTATGACTCCAGTACAGGAAGAAGAAAAGGAGATACAACTCAGAGTGTCTTCACAACCTCTTCGCATTGTATCGAAATATTTTGAACGAATGATGTGCGGAGACTGGAATGAAACACACTCAGAGCCTGGCTTTAAGTACACCGTCAAGGCGACGGATTGGGACCAAGAAGCTCTTATTATACTGATGAAAATAATCCATCACCAGACTCGGTCAGTCCCTCGAACAATCACTCTTGAGATATTGGCAAAGCTTGCTGTGCTTGTTGATTATTACGATTGCCGGGAGGCAGTTGAACCATGGGTGGAGACTTGGGTCTCTAACTTAGGGGCGAAAGTATCTTCCTATTACTGCAGAGATCTCTTATTGAGGCTCACGGTAGCTTGGGTTTTCTCCGAACATGGTATCTTCCGAATCTTGACCAAGGTTATCATCCAGAGGAGTCGGGGTCCCATACAGACTATGGGCCTAGCAACACCTAAGATTATCATCGGTTAGCCATCGCACCGTATGTCATGCTACAGATTCTGACTAAACTGACTAGATGCTCTCGAGGAAAGGAGGAAGAGTGCCATTTCAGATCTGATTACACGCCTCCAGTGTTTCTCAGATCATCTATATGTCGGCGAAGATGAATGCTCTTCATTCGACTGTCTCTCAATGCAGCTTGGGTGTATTGCCAAAAACCTATTCGACAACGGTCTTCAGCCACTGCCTGCAGCTCCCTTCGCTGGATATAGTATCTCTGCCTTGGGAGAAGCTCTTTTCAAGTTTCAGTATCCCGATTGGACTTGCAAATTTGACAAGACACATATCACTATCCTCGAGAGGAACATCCTTAACGCTTATAGAGAATGTTACACATATTGCGAAGACGGGCTAGATTTACATCAGTTCTAACAATTACTATCCTTATGTAGGTCAAATACAATCATCATTTTCGGGCTCCACACCGTATTGACCCATTGCTGCCTGATGCTCCAATCTGCAGCAACACCAAAACAGTCATGCACTCTGCCGCCCGAACTGTACGCCGCCTTGGTTGAGGAGATAGATTACTGGGGGGTTGTGGGGGCGCGTGATCGGCCGTGCTACGTTTGAGTGAGGCCCGAGGGCTGGTCAGTGATCAACGACCCTATTTGTGTTGTTCAAGACGTGCATCCTGGCGAGACATTGAATCCGGGAAGGGACGCCATTCCGTCGTTGTTGTTGCCTGATGGACGAGGTCTCGGTGTTCTGGGCCACTGTTGTGGACCACTGTTTGTGGTCCGGGGGGTAGTAGGCCGGGACCGCCAAATGAACAAGTGGGGTTCTGATCAAAACAGCGTGTCCGCGATTACTCTATAAATTGAGAAAGCGCTGCTAGAGCCGCCATTTTAGTCGGAAAGTGCCGCCGTTTTAGGGGGCACAAGCAGTGCAGGAGTCCAGCAGGTCGCGGGGCAGGTACTATATACCTAGCCGGCTTGCCCGCGCATAGGTCACTTTCCTGTGCCCAGGGTCCAGGTTTCTATCCCCTCCTCCCACTCCCACCTTCATTCTAATTTCAGCACCTAGGGGCGTCCGTTTTCTACTTTCTGTCGTCGTCACAATAAGTCCATCCTCTTCGGCCAAGCATTAGGCATTCATTCTTAAGCTGCCATAGCCTCTTCAGTCTATAAGTGGCAGCGTCGTCTCTGCCCTCAACGCCCTCTGCTTCCCCATCGACCGCCGCTTGAGGCATTTCCTCCTTAATCATTATTCGTCTACTCTTGTGACCAGATGTCTGGCGCTGTAGTGTTCATAGAGCGACGCCGCTGAGGATGGCAAATCCTATACAGAATTATCTTTGGCAAGCATCCATAACGAAGATATCGACGCTATGACTATAACTCTACTGACGATGCTTCGTTCCCGACCCCTATCTTAGCATCACTAACCCACCTCCATCTAGTTAAGCCATACACTACGGACGAGGACACCGATTACTGGTGGGGTGATCCGACGTACATCAGGCCCCCAACGCATACGACCGAGCCGTTAATGAGGAATGGGTCAAACTCCTCCGAAACGTAGCTAACACCTTGCAGGAGCTTGTGCTTGAGCACCGGCTTCCCGAGATGCTGATGATGCCGCTGGAGATGGCGACCTTACGTCCATGCCCAAGTACTACCATGGACGGGGCTACGCGCCGGGAGAGCACCCAGATCGAGGCGATGTTCATCTCACTCAAATAGTGCTACGATTTCTTGATTCGGGAAGTGCGCTATTCCCCAGCTACGGCAACTGGATTTGCGCGGCATCCAGATTATTGATATCGAGACGGGCGCGCCTAAGAGGGACGGGATGCCTTTATGGAATGACGATGGCCTGCGAGCAGCCTTTCCGCGAGCAGAGGTGTCATTATTCGAACCTATGTACCCGATGTTTGTTAAGTTTTTGGCACGGGAAGTGAACCACGCTGCTGAACAGGATGATGCTGATGGGTTATTATATAGCCTTGACATGTACTGTGACTACAAAGGGCGGTTTGGGCTATGTTGGAGAGGGGGTTGGTGGAAAGGAGGTAATTCGGGTGTATAGCTAGATTGGCCTAGATCTGAATAACATAAGAAACCTACGTGAATCTTGGGAGCATTAGATGGTGATATTGCAGGGAAGTTTAGCAATCTTGCAAACGCTAAGAGCTTTCCAACATGATTTATGGTACCTAGAGTGTGTGATAGTGATTCATACAGACAATAGACATCGATGTCGAAAGCAGCTGCCCATTTGCACACATTACTTTCATAGTACCCACTGTTATTAGAAAGAATGACTCAACACCCATCGCATCATCCCACTACTAGCTAATTTAGTTTAAATCGCAGTTACTAGTATCCAAGAAGCTTCTTGCAGCCACTTGCGTCGACGTGAGCAAGCTACGCAACGCGGAAAGACCAAGTGCGGCCCAAATGCACAATGCCATCCCAACTCGAATAAACGTCGGCCCTCCAGTAATACGTCTTTCCAGAGGATAGACCTGCAGATTTGTCAATAAAATGTGGCCGAAGGGGCTTAATGGAGCCATAAACAATCGGGTTCACTCACCCCGAAATGTGATCTTAGGATCAAACAACTTCTTGGCAACATTGTTCAGCTTGTCAGGCGAGGTGCCCAAGTACACGTTGTAAGTGCCACCGTCAACGTCAAAGGTCGGTAACCACGAGGCGGTTACAGCTCCGTTCTTGGCCGGGACGTTCCCGCTCCGGTGCTCGGGGCGCGGAAAGCGGATTTGCCGCCCGACGCTCTCACTGTCAATCTCGAAGCCGTTGAGGTATATGTTGCCGCCAGTCGGCTTGTAGACAACCTTGACTGTGCCTCCCGTACTCTCGAAGAAAGCAAAAGACGCGGCCGAGTCAAACATGTTGCGTTCCTGGGCGGATTGGGGCCTCCCCTGAAGTGAAATGTGAACATTTGTGTGCTCTATGCTAGAATGTACCGGTAGTCCATGACATACCGATATTTTGGACACACCGTCGATTATCACGGCGACTGTCGGAATGTTGTCTAGGTCCGCCCACGAGTTATGCCACGTAGAAATTGAATGCTGACCGGCCGGCAAGCCTGTAATCGTCAACTTAATAGGTCTGCCATCCGCCTTGGTGGTTATCCCAGTGCCGATGAGCCTCTGCCCGACCGACGGAAGGGGTTTCGTGTAGACGGGCTTATTCACGCCGCCGCTCAACTTCGCGCCAGTTTTAGTCGTAGACAGCGTGAAACCGAGACCATTGGCACTGAACCTAGCTGGGGCAGGGGCAGAACCATTAATGCGCCAGAGATTGTAATCCGGGTCGGAAAGAACCTGGACCTTCGACGGGTGAAGGCTAACAAGCGTACGGGTTCGCGGATACGCGGGCGGGCGGGCGGAGACCGAAGCCGCGGAGCTCCACGCGACGGCGAGAGCGACGGCTACGGAGGCGTACAGAGAACACTTCATATCTTTAGTTTATCTCAAAAATCCCAGGTAAATGATAAAGAGCGTGAGCCAACTTTAATTGACGCCCGCCCCGCACCTTAAGTATGCCAGAATAGCCCAGTCAGCCTTCCAGCTTCCCAGGAAGTGTCGCTAGTCGCAGCCACCCGCCCTCCTTCAGAACCGTATTCTTTCCGAAGTTATTGGGAGGCTTACATCGGATGACCAACCCTGGCACCGTGCGGCTGCTTCCCCTGCAATACGGGCTGGGAACAACGAATCATAACCGCTTTTCACCTTGACTAGCCGCTAATGCCCCGCTCGTATTTACGCTTACCAGCAGTCGGGTCATCAAAAGACACACATGCTTCTCCAGGCCAATCAGCCCATCACGCCATGTAAATTTACGAAGGACATCTCCAATAGATTTCGCAGCTTGATAGACCGACCTGAAAGGCTGGCTGAACATTCCCCAAATAGAAAAGGTGTCGGATTACGTACCAGGTATTGACTCTATGTGTCATGTCACAATCTAGTGGCACAGAGCGATCAGGCATAATGAAAGCAAAAGGGTAGACTTGTTAAAGTGAAAAGTTATTACCCGTTGGCATTGTGGGGCTTGCAAGCATGCCAACCTCTTCGAGGTTGGTCACAAAAACCTGGTCTAGCCACATTAATGTGGTCCACTCACATTGGTGATCCTCAAGCTGTGAAATCGGCTATTTTCTGTTCACAGCATTTCAGTCGGCATGACACCTTCATTTATTGAAGACTAGGGCCGTAAGCGGGCTCGTTAGAAAGCTATGAAACAGCAGAAAATGATGATATTGATGAAAATAGCAGAAATCGTATTTGTGACCTCAATTGGGCTGCCTGCCACGAGGGTCTCGCCGCGGCTTTTACTTATGACCCTGTTGACTATATGTTCCTTGTAGCTGCCCTAGGTGCCCTATTGACCCTGTGGCTCTCGTAATATCCTCATAATGCCTTGGTAACGGGTTTGCCTTCGAGTTGTAGCCGGCAGTGGCAGCGTTGTTGTGAAGTCATGGTGTTGACTCGAGGGCAGGTCAGCCGGTGGCAACAGCGGCGATGAGGTCAACCCTGGGGGGGTTGCCAGGTCAGGAATAACCTCCTCTTGCAGTTCTTGGAGCCCTATGAGTTCGATATCATCATCATCGTCGTCTTCAAAGGTTGTGATGCCCGTGAACTGGACCACTTCATCACTGTGAGGCCAGGCGTTGGGGTCCATTGCTAGGGTCGGCCTGTAAGCCCGATGGGCTTCTTCTTGGGCTTGAGAAAATGGGATTTGGGTCTCTTGCTTGAGGGTATCGTTATGTTCCTTTCTCTGTGCCTCGAGGTCATTATATAGGTCGGTGTGGTTGTTTTCTGCAAGCCAAAGGTTGAAGGTTAGCTGGGGAAGGTGAGGTGCATCTCATGCCTCTTTTGCCTCTCTCCACTGACGCTTGAGATCGCTGATCTGCTGGATAATGAAAGATCTAGTAAATCGTAGTTGCGAGCGCTGTTCCTTGACCTCTGCCGTGGCTAGGGATGCTTGGTGTTGAGCCTGTATATCAGGAAAGCTGACACTAGTGATGAAGTCACCGACAGGTCTCACGCGTTGGCCGATTTTCCTCCTCTTGCCCCATTTCTCAAGCCGCTGAAGCCGGTCAACTGAGAATGCCTCACGCTCTTGGTGCATGAGGACTGCCTCGGAGACGACTTTGCTGATGTTGGCGACGGCTTCTAGAGTGAGCGAGCTCATCACGGTGTGGTATCTCTCATAGAGCCAGTTGATCTAATCCTAGGCATCTTGGAAGCGAGAATCGAGAGGCAGGTGCTTCTGAACGGAGGGATGTATCGCTTTCCGCTGTTGCTGTTGCTTGGCGAGGATACGGTTGATCACAGGCATCGCGTTAGCAGGCCAGATACCGGATTTTTCGAACCCTGATATTGTAACGGGTCAGGCCCACTTGGCTGGCGGCTCTGCCGCCAAGCCCGAATTCTTCTCCACAGCGCCATCGAGTTGATTCTCGAATCTTCTATATTAAAGAAGATATAACGCGTCTTCACGCACCCAGTTTGTATTTAGATTCTTTCCTTTCTTCATCTTGAAAGTAAACAGCATAGGGACTAGTTAGTTGAATCAACTCACTAGAGGCCTTTCACACCTCACGGCCCCTTCAATGGATAGAGCTCAAAGCTGCACTCGAGATTCGTCCCGGAAACGTGGATATGGAGCGCTGGAACGAATTGAGGGAAGACACGAAGGAAAGATTGCTCGGTCTTTGCAGTCTTCTGATTGAATTTCGCGGATCACAGGACGTCCTTTACCTGACTCACTTGTCGGTGAAAGAATACCTTCTTTCCCTTTGCCTTCCATCTGCTGGACACTTTCGGTTGGACGATTTCCACACTTACCAATGCCATCTCGACGTTGCAACACGGTGTCTCACCTATCTCTCGATTCGGGCCCTGAGACGACCAGCTGCTCCTGATGCAGGAGACGAGGAGTGGTTCGACGACGATCTGATATTCGAGTCAAGTTCAAATTCAGGCCTCTTTACCAAATTGCCCTTTCTAGAGTATGCGCTTCAAAACTGGGCGTATCACTACCTTGAATATGTCAAGGTGGCCAACAAAGACGCTGAAGATACAGTGAACACACTGACCCTTT